>JASDQU010373002.1:56354-68265 GCA_032191745.1 Picea mariana
GGGGGGGGGGGGAACAATTGAGGATCGTCGATCGGGAAAGGGATGATGTCGCCGGGGAAGATCTGCGTGGAATTTATGCGCTACAAGACAAAATGTCTTGTCAATTTTCCAACTTTGGATAAAAAATATGTGCCATAAAGAAAAATAATTTTTTTTGAAACCTTTACATTCTCATTTATTTTTCCTATACTAATGTAACTTCTTTCATCAACTTAGGGTGCATTTTAATGTGCAGACCCTGTTTAATTTTTTCTAAAGGGAAAATTCATCTAACTTATCTTCTATACTATGCATCTAACTTATTAATCCAACTTAAACACTTTGAGTAATTTCTTCCTCCACCTAACTATTTTAGCCAAGATTAAATATTTTGGCTAAAATTATTCTCTAACCTAACAACAGAAATTGAAAATTGTTTGATCATGATTAAACTGTATGATTCAAACTTATTTTTCTTTTCATGGGGTTTTCTTGTTTTTCTTTTATTTTTATATTTATTTTCTTTTCTCCTTTTTTCTTTTATTTTCTTTTCTTTTCTACCCTCTTTTCATTTACATTGATTTTTTTTATCTTTTTTCTTTCACTTTTGGAAATCATTTGTAGAATGTAATATTATTTACATTATAAAATCACTGAAAGAAAAATATTCAATCACCATTTGATACTATGAACTATAGGACTCTAACATTTCCCATCAATCAGATGGTCTAGAAAGATCACGAAGGATCTTATATCAACATTTTTGGAGTTTCAGTATTCTAGGACTTTAGGATATTACAACTCTAGAGTTATTCAACTCCCCCTCAGTTATACTTTCTGAAGTGCTTACACTATCCTTCCACTACTTGATCTAACGACTCACATTACTCCTGAATTATTCCCTCAATATAACGGTTGGTGTAATTTTGGGGCTTTGACATTTTGTATCTCCATACCTCTGCCTTGTCTTCAATAGTTACCGAAGTGGTGAAATCATTGAACTATGATTGGATTTGATCTACGGTTGAGGATTATTGCTCTTGATATGACGGTTGGGACTTATCTCTCCCAACCTCTAGCTCCACCTTGATATGACAATATGGAATTAATATGTGTATATATCGATGGTTCCCATTAGCGCCACCATTTTCTTCTCTAGATAAGGTCGGTCTTAGTGGAGACATAACCTGTGTGTCAAGGGAAGTCAGGTACCAAACAACAAAAGGGTTGAAGTCAACAAGTGGTCATTTGGCCCTTGGAATCGGGGAGGGATGTCAGAGTCAAAACATGTGCGAATGGTACGAGTCTGTTCCCAAAGAGTCGGGTCCTATCAAAAAGGGACTTTCTACGAGCTCTAGATCGAGGCAAGTTGTTAATAGAAGTCACATCGGCAAGTGCAATGACCATCATTAGCTCATTATGGGGGTTGGAAGAATGAAAAATTGCGGCATTTGTATCACATATGCCCTGCAGCTCTTATCAGCTGTACTTTACACACACTGGGTTTCTATGGAAGATCTTTGATTCATTTTGAAACATCCATTCGCCATGAATTCAGTGTTCTCTGGAACATTTCCACCTCTTGCCTACTCTATTATAAATTCCAGATTTTCTGCACTTATCGCATTCACTAATCGGGCTTATACACTATTTGTAGCTTTTCTGTCGCACACAGGAAAAATACGTGTTGCACTATGGCTACCAACCAAAACATAAGGAAGGGCACGCAGAGTGGCAGAAGGGCTAGGACCAAGCCCTAAAGCGACTGGGATTCATTCACTCATAGTAGGTTTCCCCAAGGATCCAAACGGATATTTCCCTCTACGCGCGAAAAGGGTAATATCACATTGTGTGGAGGCCATTTTGGAAGATACTGCATAGAAAGAAGGAGTTTCAGAAGCTCTATCCCCCCAACAAAAAATGCCCCGGAGAAGGGGCAGGCCAAAGAAGAACAAGAAAGCTGGGGAAACTCTAGTCCCATGCGAACCGCGTGCAAGGTCAGTTGTCGAAGAATCACTTATGTGCACCATTTGGATGGAACCGGTCGAAGGTACAAGATGAGAAAGCTAGAATGGAGCAAGAAAGAAAAATATCGAAGGTGAAGATGTTCGAGAACCATCCCAACAACTGAAGCAAGAACAACTTGCTATCTCTGAGCTTTACGAGGAAAACAGGGAGCTAAGACGACAATTGGTAGGAAAGATCCTTGAAGTGTCAGCATTGCAAGGCCATGAAGGAAATGTGATGTGGCTCAAGAGACATATCAGAGAGGCGCAAGATAAAATCATAAAACTGTGAGAAACACAGAGGTTGTAAGAAGAAAGGAATGCAAAGTATTTCAAAGAATGTGAAGCGGTCGAGGAGAAATTCCATGCAGCTCTCGCCAACACACAGAGGAAACATGATTAACTATGTTCATTCTTGTATCCTCAAATGGAGCACAGGTCTTGAAAGTTTTGAAGGAGGGATCACCTTTAGATGTTTTGTCTTTTCGATAGCTTCCATGACAGCCAACAACCACTCGCCACGAATGCACCCCAGCAAATGAGCGTGCGACATAAATCAAGTCTGTTACAGTAGTTGGTGGGAGTCTAACAAAATATTTGGTTGTTCTGATATCTTGTCGAAGGAAGGCATTAACACATCACTCTCCCTGTGATGAGACCTTGTTGGTAACCAAGTCCCCATGGCACAATACAAGTAGTCATTATGCGACCAGATGCAGTTKTTTTCTATTTTTGGAGAGGCATCATACGAAGCATCATTTAGCGCAGAATAGTCAGTTTACTAAGTTCTAGAGATAGTAGCTATAAAGTAGGGTAGCCCAAGCGGCGCCCTCGCCTATATATTTGATCTTTTCAATGTAAKCCAGGTTGGTTGGCAAACTAGTGTAGACAGTGACTATTCAATGTAGCTTGAGATCGATCGAAATTTAATGAAAAAGTCCTGAAACTTGATGAAAATATTCTAATTCTAGCAGTTGGATGTATTGTTTYCTTTCTTTACATATGTACTTCCTGTATTCTTTATTCATATCTATTTCTATCTAAATAGGAATGTATTTTCAAACCTAGGATTCACTGTGTAGTGCCCTGGGATTCACGCGATTTAGACAAACTGTTTTCCTCTAAGTTAACTAACTTCAAATTCATCCTTAGTAGTGTGCCGAGTAGCTTCATGTGTTCTTCTCCCACCACACACAATGATTTTGCACTGAAGACTATTGCTCTCTTAGCCTTTATCCTCTCAATTTCAGTCCACTGAGTCATATGTTTCTATCATTTTCTCGAACCGACTCCATAGCCCAAGGTCTTAATATCTTACGCCAATATAACCAGAACTTACTATTTCAAAGGTGTTTAAATCTAGCTGATAGATCAAAGCCATATCCTGTACCGAGACAAAGTCTCTCTCAAGAGCCCTCTCCAGGTCTGAAAGGGTAGTTTCGGATCTCAAATTTGGTTTGTAGGTTGCCTCTGTCATTCGTTTCTCAGCTGAATAAAGTTTACAGAGTGCTAACATTCTGGTGCCATTGTCGAGGATGAAATTGAATAAATTTTCCCAGGGAGAACGACCAAAGTTACAGTTTTGATCGCTAAGGGTAACATAGGGATGAACATGTCTATTGGCTAAAATATTTACCCTTGCGACTCCAGTAAAAAAGACCAGTAGCACCAAGTAGCACGGTTCAGGAACCCTGGCTCCAAAGATGATCCATACCAGAGAAAATCCTGACCCAAACCTTGTAGATCCTGTATGCGACCCCGATAAACTTCTGCGCATGACTAGAGAGCAAGCATCAGACCCATTCTATTACCTATGCAGAAGCCTGTCCTTGCCCAAAGACGATGCGTAAATCATTGACGACCTTGCATTTGATGCATTATTTGAGCAAACCCTATTCAGGTCTAAGTCAAAAACCATCTTGGACGAGATAGTTTTTGACCAGAAGAGATTCCAAGCTTTGTTACCTAATAATATCCCTCAAATCCCCAACCCTCCTAGAGCCATGGCCGCCAGATTCACCCCCTCGTTCTGTCAACCCAACTGCATGATTTTCCCAAAAATTACAGCCAGAGGATTAAGATCTATGATGCTAAAGGGAATGTTTCATCCTAGAGGCATATGGATTGGTTCAATGATTTTTTCAACAATATAGAGGAGGTAGATTATGTAGACGTGAAAATGAGGTTTTTCGTGCAGAGCCTTTCGGGGGAGGTGAGGAAATGGTTCAAATCCCTTCCAGCTATAAGAATTCGTGACTTCGTCATGTTCAAAACATCTTTCATTACTAGATGGGGAGACAAGAAGAACACTTTGCAGTTGTTGATGCAGTACAATAATATGAAGAGGGCATTCGAGGAGACAATGCAAGAATTCTCACCCCGTTTCATGAGGGTTTATAACTCAATTTGTTAGGGACCTAACCCACACATATGTAGAGCAATATATTCAGATGTAATAAAGGTCAATATTAATAAGTCCTTGCAATAAAGTAGAATAATTAGAATGTAAGAATACCTAATAGAAGCTTCCTCTTCTAGAAGGATCTTCCTCTAGATGGTTCTTTTGATAGACATTTTTAGTATAAATAAGTTTCGAGGGTATGAGAACCCTAGCTTGGATATTATTCTAATAGAGCTCTACTCGACTGGAGGTTTCCCCCTTTAAGAGGCCCGTGAACATTTCTCTCAGAATCAAAGTTCTCTTTCTGGTGTTATTTTGATATCATTTCACTGTTATTATGGTTTTGTTCTGGTTATATTGTTGTTTATCTTCCATTTCTAGCATTTTATTTTTGTTCTGCATACTTTTTATATCTAGAATATTACAAGTGGTATTAGATCACTTTCCTTGGTAGAAATTATGGGTTAAATTTTTTTTCAGGGTAGAGATATATTCCGGCGTCTTTAAGCCACATATATCTATCGTTACATGCATAAAGCCGCGGTTGAAGAATTCATACATGCAGGAAATACAAGTGGTACTTAAGCACACATCTGTTGGCCAACCTTGTAACCCCTGTTGGTACCCCTTTGAGTGGTAGCGTATCAGAAAACACCTGTGTATGGATTGGCCTAGATTACCTAAAGCCCTCTTTAGATAAACCGATCAACCTCTTGACTGCTATAGTGCCACCGAGAAAAATGCTCGGGAAGATACTTTCTAGTACCTGGGTAGTCGGGTAGTATGGCTAAGGGCATGGTCTATCCTCCTTAGTTGGTGCCCTGAGATATTGGGCCGAGTACTACTGTTGGACCTCGCACATATATCAGAGAGATATAACACAGGGAAAACCCTTGTCTATAGAACCCTTGAATACCTAACCCTTGGGGACGAAAACAAACAAACAAAAAAAAATTAAAATAGACAAGATCTATTTCCGCACAACTGTGTTCGGGTTGCCAAATCACTACACATTTTTTCCTAGTTAAGCATTTGGGAATTTATCACTACAATACTCTTCAGACCGAACTCCGCAGGTGTAAAAAAAAAAAGTCTGGAAATTTTTGCACCATTAATTGAGACCTATTCCATTTTATTTATCTCTTCTCCCTTATCACATTCATACATATCATTTTTCATAAAAAACATTTACCCCGCCCACCACATTTCGGTTCCCTCGTCATCATGGCCCATACCCATAGCGAAGACTTGGAATCTCGCTTCAATACCTTGCAATCTAATTTCACAGAGACCCAACAAGAATTTAAAAAGGTCAGTGTCAATGTTTTCGATATCAATACAACCATGCAGTCCTCCATCACCACCTCAATCGAGGAAATCAAACAAGACATGACTACCCAGCTTGAATCCGTCGTTTCTATGATCTGCACCAATCTTCATATTCCTACAGATAACCTTTTATTTGACCCACCTCCACATACTAAAGCTAAAAGTTCCTCTCATTCCCATAATTTTCAGCCCCATCACTTTCAATGTGACCTACGCCTTCCGTGGGTGGATGTGACCAAATTTGATGGCTCAGATCCCACTAGTTGGGTAACCCAAATGGAACATTATTTATCTTTATACGACATTACAGATGACTTGGCCAAACTCCAGTATGGTGCTCTCCATCTATATCAAGAACATTGGCAATGGTGGCAATGGAGAAAAACTTCCCGTCAAGGGTATATTTCTTGGATACATTTGTGGCAGAGCTTTATGAACTCTTTGACACTGACACCAACCATTTAGGTTATTTTACAAAGTTGAAACAATCCAGAATAGTGGAAGACTTTATAGCTTCTTTTGAGCGCATGGATTTTTGGACAGAGGGCATGTCTGATGCCTTTTTCTAAGAATGTTTTATCAGTGGCCTCAAGGATGAGATTCGTGCCCATGTCCTCATGGCTCATCCTCAGAGTTGGGTGGAGGGAACTAAAAGAGATAAAGAAGCACAACAGGTTGTATCTTCTCAAAACCGAAAACCCTCTTTTATCCCTCGCACTAAACCAATCAATCCCACTACTCCCTCTGCTCCACTAAATATCCAAAAATTGACTAGGGCTGAAATGGATGAACACCAACTCAAAGGCCTTTGTTATAATTGTGATGAAAAATATTTTCCGAGCCACAATTGTAAGGAACAAAAGATTTTTATGGCCATCTCGGAGGATATTTCGGAGGAGGATGTTGACACTCCCCTTGTGTCTGAGTCACCTAAAACCACTGACATAACCCCTCCCTCAAACCCTCCGAAAGTAGAATTGGTCATTTCCCTAAATTCTCCCACTGGCTTCTCTGCTCCCCAAACCCTCAAGCTAATCGGTTACATCAAGCATAGGAAGGTTATCATTTTTGTTGATAGTGGAAGCACCTATAATTTTATTCATCACCATATTGCCCAAGAAACTCATTTCTATATCCATGCAGTCAATAATTTCCAAATCATGATTGCCAATGGTGGCTCCATGAAATGTGGAGGACATTGTGAAAATGTGCCTCTCCAAATTGGTGACTACCACCTGAAATCTCATATGTTTGCTATCGACATGGGTCGTTGTGGCATCGTGTTGGGTGCAGACTGGCTAAGGACTTTGGGTCCCATTCTCATGGATTTTAAGGAATTAACCATGCAATTCAACTAGAAGGGCCAACAATATAAGTTCCAAGGCATCATCGTCGGTTCACATGAGATCATTAGTTCCCATCGCATGGCACATCTGCTCAAAAAAGGTCATTCTGGAATTATTGTCCAACTCCATTCCATACAAGCAACAGAGACATCCTCGGTGCCGCAAGACCTCCAATCCATCCTCTCTAAACATTAAGTGGTATTTTCCACTCCCCAGGGACTCCCTCCTTCCCATGGTGTTCATGATCATTCCACTCCCCTTGTACTAGGAAGCCTTCCTCCCAATATCCGCCCGTATCGTCACCCCTTTTCCCAAAAAAATGAAATTGAGAAAATGGTTCAGGAATTCCTTAACGTAGGCGTTATCCACCCTAGTACGAGCCCCTTCTCTTCTCCTATGGTCATGGTCCTAAAGAAAGAAGGTTCTTGGAGAATGTGTCCTAACTTCCATGCCCTCAACAAACTTACCATTAAAGACAAATTTCCCATTCCTATCATTGATGACCTGTTGGATGAATTGAATGGCACCCAGTTCTTTACTAAAATTGATCTTCATTCTAGCTCCCACCAGATATGTATGAAAGAGGCAGACATTCCTAAGACTGCCTTTAGAACTCATGAGGGCCACTATGAGTTTTTGGTCATGCCCTTTGGCTTGTGTAATGCCCCCTCGACCTTCCAAAGCCTCATGAATCATGTCTTACGTCCTTTTCTCCATCATTTTGTCTTAGTTTTCTTTGATGATATCCTCATCTATAGAAAAACCTAGACAGACCATCTTGCTCATATGGATCGAGTTCTCCATCTAATCTCTCAGCACCAACTTTTCCTGAAATAGTCTAAATGTGATTTTGGCACCTCAGAAGTTGAGTACTTGGGTCATCTGGTTGGCAAGGATGGCATTAGGGTGGATCCTAAAAAGATTGAAGCTATGCAAGACTGGCCTCACCAAAAGACTCTCAAAATCTTGCATCAATTTCTAGTCTAATAGGTTATTATCACAAGTTTGTTAAGAATTATGGAAAGATTGTAGCACCTCTCATTGCACTCCTAAAAAAGGACTCTTTCACTTGGACTCCAATAGTTTCTCAAGATTTTCAAACCTTGAAGATGGCCATGTGCACCACTCTAGTCCTGGCCCTTCCTGATTTCACAAATACCTTTGTCCTAGAATGTGATGCTTTAGGGAAAGGAATTGGTGTTTTCCTTATGCAAGAGGGTCGACTTTTGGCCTTTACCAACAAGCAATTGTCTGAACGAAATCTGGGAAAATCAATGTATAAAAAGGAAATGTTGGCTATTTTGCATTCTGTTGATCTGTGGCACCCTTATCTGTTGGGGCAACGCTTCCAAATTAAGATAGACCATCAAAGCCTCAAGAATTTTCTGGAACAATGCATTTCCTCCCTCGAGAAACAAAAAAGGGTGACTAAGCTCTTTGGATATGATTATGAGATCATTTACAAGAAAGGAAAAGACAATGTGGTTGCAGATGAAATTTCTCGAAAATATGAAGATGAAGGATCCCTTTTTTCTCTCTCCTTCAGTGTACCAGATTGGCTGCAAGCCATTCGCCAGGAATGGCTACACGATCCCAAAAGTTCGCATCTGATACAACAATAGCAATTCAATGCTCTAGTTTCCCCAGGGTACTCTTGGCTCCATGATGAGGTTTGATACAAAGGTCATTTGTATTTAAGTAAACAATCAAAACTTAAATCCATGGTACTTTCTGAGCTTCATGCTACACCCATAGCTGGGCACTCCGGGTTTACCAAAACTTACGACAGGGTCAAATGTTCTTTTTTCTGGGATTGTATGAAACAAGACATTCATAATTTTGTCACTGAATTTGATGTGTGTCAACGCAACAAGGGAGAAACAGTCAAATATCCTGGAAAACTACAACCACTTCCGATTCCCCTTGCTATTTGGAGGGATATCTCTATGGATTTTATTACAGGCTTACCCAAATCAGATAATAAATCAATCATCATGGTGGTTGTTGATCACCTTTCCAAGTATTCTCATTTATGTGCTCTCCAACACCCATTTACATCATCCACTGTGGCTCAACTTTTCATGGATCAGGTCTTCAAGCTTCATGGCATGCTGCATTCTATTGTTTCTGATCACGACCCAACTTTCACCAACAAATTTTGGCAAGAACTGTTCAAGCTACAAGGCACCCAATTGCATCTCAGCACAACTTATCATCCCTAGACTGATGGTCAAACTAAAGTTGTCAACAAGTGTTTGGAAACATATTTGAGGTGTTTTACCTCGGAAAATAAAAATCAGTGGGCTCAATGGTTACCCCTAGCTGAATGGTGGTACAACACATCATACCATACAACTACACACATGACTCATTTTGAAGCGATATATGGACAAAAGGCACCTTCAGTTCTCTCATACTGACCTGGTGTCTCAAAGGTCGAGGTGGTTGAATAAATTCTTATAGTTCAAGAGGCTATTCTCCGTACCCTCAAAGATAATTTGGTCATGGCACAGAATCGCATGAAGCATCAAGCATATCAAGGTCACTCTGAACGTCAATTTGTAGAAGGGGATCAGGTGTTTCTTCGACTGCAACCTTACAAGAAAAATTCCCTCAAGGCCGAGCATTGTCAGAAGCTGGTGCCCAAATTTTATGGTCCTTATACCGTTCTCAAGCGTGTGGGACAAGTGGCCTATCAGTTAGATTTTCCCAGTCATTCTAAGCTACATCCTGTTTTTCATGTTTCATGCTTAAAGAAGGTGATTGGAACTAAGTACCAAATTCAAACCAACCTTCCCGAGTTGGATGAATAAGGATCCATTTGGCTACAACCACAAGCAGTTTTGGACTAGTGTGAGTTTCACCTGTGTTAGAGAACCATCAAGGAAGTGTTAGTCTAGTGGAAATATACAACTTCAGCAGATGCCACTTGGTAGCCAACTACCATTCTGTAACAATTTCCACATCTCAAGCCTTGAGGACAAGGTTGTTTTTAAGGGGGAAGACATGTTAGGGACCTAACCCACACATAGGTACAACAATATATTTAGATGTAATAAAGGTAAATATTAATAAGGCCTTGCAATAAAGTAGAATAAGTAGAATGTAAGAAGACCTAATAGAAGCTTCTTCTTCTAGAAGGATCTTCCTCTAGATGGTTCTTTTGATAGACATATTTAGTATAAATAGGAGTCTAGGTTATAAGAACCCTAGCTTGGATATTATTGTAATAGAGCTCTTCTCGACTGGAGGTTTCTCCCTCGAAGAGGCCCGTGAACATTGCTTTCAGAATCAAAGTGCTCTTTCTGGTGTTATTTTGATATCATTTCAGTGTTATTGTGGTGTTGTTATGTTTATATTGTTTTTTATTTGCCATTTCTAGCATTTTATTTCTGTTCTTCATACTTTTTATATCTAGAATATTACATGATTCCTGTAGAAGTCCAACCTCCCCCCGAGGCTACACAATTGCGATACACCGACTCCTTTGAAAAGGATTTCACCTTGTTGTTGAGAGAAAGGAGATCAACAAATCTATACGCCATGATGAGAGATGCAATTGAAGTCGAGGTAAACATGATGGCATCGAGGAAGATCAAACATAGGTTCAACAAAAGTGATAAGAAACTCCAAGGGGATGTACAACCATCGACATCTCAGTCTTCCGACGACAAGTTTGACTTGATGTTGAAGATGATGGAAAACCTGATGGAAATAATGTCCATGGGAAAGAAACCTGCTTCCTGAGAACAACATGACCCCTAGCCCATAAATCAGAACCTCAAAAGGGGTAAAGTTCCTCAGATCAGACAGAGGGAGCAAAGAGACTAGGGTGACCAGCAGACAAGGCCTCTGTTCCAAAACAATTACATGGACGAGGATTGTGATCATATGTTTGACTACCAAATGCATTGTTGCGATGAAAAGAACCTGAGCATGTTTTTAAAAAAGGGAGAAAATGATCATTACATGAGCGAAAACAACGATTTTGTGCTAGAAACAGATGATACACTATTTTGTGAAGTGGATGATGCACTATCTTTGGAAATGAAATAATTCAGGAAAGGTTATCACAACTCTAGTGTACAGTTCCAAAAGAAATAAAACCTCAGAAACAAAAGGGTGTCTGTAGAGTCTCAACATTCAAACCCCATCAGAGAGCCTCAACAGAAAAATCCCTCAAGGAAGCCCCCAATGGATACCCCTTCCACAAGCTGACTGAAGCCAAACAACCTGACCAAGGATGCAACTGAAAGGGAAAATTCAAAGGAGGAGGCCCCAGGGAAAGAGATGGAAACAAGCTGGGAAGCATGTGGAAAAGAGGTAGAGAAGGTCTGTTCCCCCTTTAACTTTGAGCATGAAATGACCAAGATCAAAATCTCTATCCCTTTTAACAAACTTATCAGAAAGGCTGAATTATCGAAAACAAATTATTAAAATGCTAAAAATGGGAGGGACCCCTAATACTTTGAACGTCCAAGATGATCACCCTGCTATTCTGTTTGGTTTGTGGGTTGAGGAGACAAGTGATACTGAGGACATTCCCCCATTCTATGTCAGTCTAAAAGTTCATGACATGACCCTGCATAAAACCATGCTAGATTCAGGTGCGTTGCACAACCTCATGCCAAAGGTGATCATGGACGAGTTGGGTTTGGACATCACCAGGCCCTATAAGGACCTCATTTCTTTTGATTCGAGGAAATTCAAGTGCCTAGGTCTCATTAAGGACTTGGTCATATCATTGGCCCAAATTCCTTCGAAGAACATGGTTATGGACGTGGTCATGGAAAACATACACCCCAAGTTTGGCATGCTTCTTTACAGGTCGTGGGCCATGAAGTTAAAGG
>JASDQU010373002.1:72377-86430 GCA_032191745.1 Picea mariana
TGTGCCTATTAGAGGGTTAGGGTAAAGTTAGGGCTAGAACCTAGGGTTAGTTTAGGAGTTATTAAGATTTAGGAAGTTAGTTTTATGCATCCCTAATGGCTGTAGGTTATTTTTTTAACAGAAACAAGAAATTTTGGTTGAAAGGGGATGCCTCAATGAGGCAAGGGAGCCAAAGGCTCAAGGAAAACCTTCCCAAAGAGACAATTTTAAAACTTGAAATTTGTACATTTACCAAGGAATCAATTTATTTCTCCAATGCAACAAGTAAATGACTAGTGCCTTCAATTAAAGGGTTAATTGAGTCAAGCAAAGAAAGAGCTAGAGGTACTACCTCCTTGGGGGTGTAAATACTCTTACTCCCCAAGGCAAGTATCTCTAGCTAGGGTTTAGGCTAAGAGGGTGTATGCCTTTATACTTCTGTTATCAAACCTTTGTTAAACCAATAACATGTAAGCATAAAGTGATGGAGACTAGAGTGAGGGTGTATGCCTTTATACTTCCCACCTAGATCTATCAAATAACCTTGACTTGAACAATAAATGATAGCAATAATGTAAAAACCTTACCAATTCAAGGAAAACGCTAAGACAAACCACCAAAATAGAAAGAGAATAGCCTGCCAAGGCTAGAGCATCACTTCCATCAGACAATAATCCAAGAGATAGCCATAAACAAGTGCACAAGAGAGATGACTAGCCAAAGATAGCAAAATTTTCAATCCAATACTTCTCACAATGGGAGAGTTATGTTATGAAATGAGATCTTATGATCTCTATTTATAAAAAAATGTCTCCACAATAGTTTGTCCACATAATTTTAGGGTAAACCACAAGACTAGGGGTCAACAACCCTAATATTTCCCCTTTTACAAAATAATATTAAAAAATTCACTTAAAATTTAATTTTACACAAAAAGAAACCCTAATTCAAAGTGACACAACCCCTTTAGGGGAGATTTTGACACTAGGAGCAAGTCGTTGGTGTTGGAGGAGTGTAGTTAGGATTCCAAAATCCACATGTAAATCATACAGGTCACTTCCTTCATGGTAAAAGCCTCATTCTCCTCAAAACTCCCATGTGTCAATGAGTGGTAAGATCACCACCAAACCCTATCCCCTAGGTGACATCATGCTCCTAAAGATGATATTTTTCCTCTCCTAGGAAAAATGTTTGGCATGCATGGGCTAGGTTATGTCTCTCAAGTCATCTTCTAGGCCTCTGAAGTTTCATCTCTCACATCTGGCATGAAGGACCTTGGCATCCACATGTGGGCTTCAAGCCCCATGGAAGCCCAATCTAGGCTTGTTCCTCCAAAATTGTCCACCAACTAGGTCCTGCAAAGACAAATAAGCACACCTTCCAAGGATCTCAAGTCAAAGTGTCATGATAAGTAAATCAAGTCAATAAATGAGCCACATAATCATGTGCATCAAATATTACCATGTCAAACAATTAAGTGCTCAAAGACATTATGTGACTTGCCAAGCTTGGATATGGTTGGGTTGACGAGGTGTCCTATTGCGTATATATTTCCCTAGGTCAAGGAGTGTTTCCAAGAGATCCCTTTCTAATCCATGTAAAGTGGATGAAGTGGTTAAGGATCAAAACTCAATGGGAATGGGGTTCATGACATACAAGGGGTTGTGGTGTCTCATTCATGGGTGCCTTTGTAGAGGGTGTGTGGCACCTTCATTTGCGGTGTAATTTTTCCAAGCCCATCTTTTTTCCATTCTTTATTTCTTTCATAAATTAAGGGAAATTCAAAGGCCATTGTCTTGGCATGGTGTCTAGATAATGACAGTGTCACTCACAAGTACCTAGCGGAAATGAAAAGGTTGGTTCGTGATTAGACCCCCTTTATCTCAGTTATGCAACTGAGAGCCAATACCCTGGCTTGGTGACCAGATGATGGAAATTTCATACCACTAGATATTCATGATCATGATAGGTTGGCTCATGATGAGACCTCCTATCCTCCAACTAACCCTTTAAGCATTCATAATTATTATTCTTGTGTCTCCCCCTTTTCTTACATATAAGTGTTTCATTGCTTTCTTGGGGTATCCCTGGGAGAAACAGTTGGAAGGTTTATATATAGGATTTTATATTTTACCCAACAATAATCCCTCTGGGCCTTCAACCCCTTCTTCCCATAGAATGAGGGACAACCCCTTCTTGGGTCAATACAATCTAAAATTCCAAGAGATGAGGAAATGGGGGGTTTTATGTGATGAAAAGTGGTAAGTATGGTCAAGAATGGTAGGATGGATCTTCAAGGGAGTTCCTAGTGACAAACCTATTCCCAAGGAAGACCACTTACTAGGGCACAATTTCAACCACCAAGGTGAAATAGGGAAAAAGGCATAATTTCCAAGAATATGTCATGAAATCTAAAGAAGTCTAAGATACAACATACTCAAATGCCTCAAATATTAAAATGACACTCACCATAATACCTGAATTGTACCTCATGAAGAAAGGACCATTTCCTCTCGAAACCAACTGGTGTGGTGGATGCCATCTGAAAATCTATGACCTCTATGGTGGTGAGAAGGGTCTCCATCTGTGCAAATGGATACTATTGGTCATGTAGTCTTTTGACACTCCATATCTGCAACCTAAGGGCCTAAAGACATAATCTCCTTAGTTATCCCACAAAATGGGGATAACATATGGCTTCTACTTGGGGACATGTGCTTGTCGTAGAGTGCATGAGAACCACGACATCTCTTAGTAGACCTGTGCTTTCAAAAACTTAGACAAAGACATCAGAGCATCTAGGGTGGTGCTATCACCCTTTATCCATATATATATAATCCAAAATAAAATCTAATCTTGAAAGAAAAATTTTGACATTTTTTCAAAAATTTCTAAACTAAGCATGAAATTGATATGCAAGTAGAGAAAAATGAAATATGAAATGCATCTAAACTAATATGATAAATCAAGATGAAAAATGCAAGGAAAGAAATATGACCTACCTACTTACCCGGGGCATGGGCCCTGAAGAAGTCATGTGACCTTAATATAAGGTTGGAGAAGAGATTCATCCACTGGTAATGACATCTTTCTCCCATCTAAGGCTATCAGATAGTATGTTTCTTTAAAGGATTTCTTCTTGACGAAGTAAGGTTCAAGCCATGAGTTGCCATCTCGCTTGTCATACCTGGGATTTCCCTTTCTCTTGTCCCACATGAGCACAAGACTTCCTTCATTGAAATTGATGAAATATGTATTCTCAATGCATGGATATGAAGGAGGCTATGTGTGGACCATCTCCTTGATGAATCCTTCATGTTTTCCACCTTCTTTCTTCAAAATATGGATAGAACCTGGCTCGTTCCCATGGTATTTTTCAATTTTCCCTTTTTATTCATTTTTCCATGGGAGAAACATATCTATGGATTCTTCATATAAGAAAGGTAGCTTAGATGGATCATACTCAATAATTTATGGGGGAACATCATAATTGTGTTCACTGACATAATTAGGGCCACTTGGATCCATCACATGTTTATCATTATTTTCTCGGTTGTGTAAGATTTCATATGTACCATATCCCATGGGAATGTATGCATGTTTAAGGCTCATGCTAATAAAACCCCCAAGGGAAGAGGACCAGGTCCTTGACAAGAGCATCCCCCAAGCATCTGGAACATCGATCACTAATATGCCCATGAGGAGGATGATATGTGGAAAATCAATCAAAAAGACCTCAACGTCCTCACACACCCCAAAGACCTTGACCCTTATAGAATCAATACCACATACATTACCATAGGTTTGGGTTGTCTTCAGACCAAGTTTCTCCATCACTTTCAATGATATGACATTTTTTGAGGCCCTAGAATCAAGCATGCATTTTTTAAAGTGGAGGCCATTCATGTCTAGTTAAAGGTAGAAGGGAGGATTCATGTCTCTTGGTTGATCAAGATACATAGTGTTCAAAATGATAGGAGGATCTTCCTTCTTGGTTGGAACCTATAATACTTTCGAAATTTCCCCTTTCCATGGAATTGATATTATACATCTACATTACTGGGACCATCATATTCATTTTACCAGACATTCTTGGAACATCTATATTCAATTGAATCTTTTTTACAAGAGTTGTCCTAGGAAGCAACTCATGTACCGGAGGTGGTGGTTCCAGCTTCTATGTTTATGGAAGAGGAGTGTAAGGTTGTGATGGAGGGGCTGCAACTTTGTTCCTTCTAGTGTATGTCAAATATTCCCTCCTCCTTAATTCCTTCTTCTGACCATCTGTCAATTGATTCAAGGCTGAGAGTCTACCCTCTCTTTCTCCTCGTATTTTGGCTTCATTGATATGTTCTTGAGTGACTTGTTCCTCTTGTAACATGCATATCATATCCATGAAATTCATATCAATGGGAGAATATTCATCTCGTCGGGGGAATTCATCTTCTCTGTGAGGTTCTTGGCATGGAAGAAACCAAGCTTCTATGTTAGTCACCCCAACTAGTTTCAAAGTATCTGGGGCCTTTGCCTCTTGCTGAGGCTTTGGTTTCCAACCTATGGAATCTCTCTATTTTTTGAAAAAACGAGGTCTGGGAGAAGATTAATTTCTCTCTACAGTATTCAAACAACCCATAATCTAATTATGCACCTGGGCAAACTAACTATTCATCTGATCTATCTTCTGAGTAAGGAGGGAAATAGAATCAGGAGAATTGTTGCTGGAAACCTTAGTTTTTACTTCCACCTTGGCATGAGGGTACTGAAAAGGTTCTACCCTTGTGTCAAGGAGGTTCTCTTCAATGTCAACATTGTACTCTTTGGCTTGTGTCAACGATGTGGGATTCTTGTCTTCCATAATGAAGTGAAATTTCCCTTCAAAAGAGTTCATGTAAAGGAGATGGACTGATGATGTTGTAGGACATAATTCTATTGGAATATGATTGTACAACCTATCAAATCTAGTGTTGAATTCCTTCACTGTCTCATTCTCCTTTTTCTTTTTCTGATTGAACTAAGCTCCAAGTGTCCCACTGTCTTTCTTTGTTGACCATCTGCTCTTAAACAAGTTGGAAAAATCTTCATAGGACGTGAGATTATCGTTAGGGAGGCCTATGAACCAATCAATAGATTATTCATTTAATTATGATGTGAATAAATTCATGGCCATGTCTTCATGCTCAATACCTGCATTATCCATATCCTGGCCTATGACATAAACATGGTTCTTGAAATTTATTACATTATTTCATGGGAACTTTGGCAACCACTTGTTAGACTCTTTTGGAATTGTATTAGGGTATCCTTGGATATTGGACATGTTAAGGGGTTTGTAGAGGTCCTTTGCCCAAGGGTGAGCCATTGGGACAATAGGAAGGGTACCGTGGAAGAGGTTTTTGACAACGGGATACTTTAGAGGTGGCCTTATTTGGTAAACCTTAGAAGGCATAAACCTCGCAGGGGGGAAATATTTTGAAGATGAAGGGTTATGGGGGGGGTGGAGTCATAAAAAAATCCAAGGGATAAAGGCTTCAAGATTCAAAATCCTCCTCGGAAACGACGCCAAAATGTTATCGTACAAGTTGTAGGTTGGGAAAATCCCGACCCAACCACCAATTGGCGACAAATAGGAGGGCACCTACCCATTGTCACCTTAGGCAAGTGTCCTTGTCACTTTAGAGGTGAGGTAGTCACCTCAAAGGGGGAATCTTGGTGACCCTATGGGGGATCGAGATGGAAAGTGATAATTATGAGTGGATGTCCCTAGAGGTCAGTTATATATGAAGTGAAAAGATTGTATAAGGGTCTTAGGAAGGTTCAAGGGATTCCAATGAGTTTAACGACCTGCCAAATGTGAATACTTGCCTTAGACACAAGGAAAACAATGCATATAGTGTAATATGTTATTCGGACAAGCAAGTTAAGATTTTTGTCCCTAATTGTGGAAAATATAAATTATATATATCGGCTCAATAAAGATATCAAAGGCTTCAATATAAAGTGTTAAGCATTTGATAAAATAGACAAGAGGTAAGCTAGTGAAAGCTAGCTCAACTCACCAATGATTAAGAAATAACTTTAGCACAAAAATCAAGGCTAAAACAAAAGGTTTTTGCAGTGATATATCAGACTTATGGTTGTATAAACTAATAAAAACAACATAAAAATCAACCACAAGAAACCACCTCTACCTAGCTCAATAGGTGCACTAGGCCTAATAGAGGGTTAGGGTAAAGTTAGGGCTAGATCCAAAAGTTAATTTGGGAGTTATTAAGCTTTAGAAAGTTAGTTTTATGCAACCCTAATGGTTGTAGGGTATTTTTGTAACAAAATAAAGATTTTTTGGCTGAAAGGGGACGCCTCAATGAGGCAAGGGAGCCAAAGGCTCAAGGAACACTTTCCCAAAGAGACAATTTTAAAACTTGAAATTTGTACGTTTACCAAGGCAACAATTTATTTTTCCAATGCAACAAGTAAATGACTAGTGCCTTATGTTAGCACTAGAAGTCACACCTAGACTGTTGTAGGTGTAAGGCCAATACCCATCAGAATGTAAAGGATAAAGTTTATAAAAATGTGGGAAATGGATGGAAAACTTAATTAAAGATGTCAATCACAGATCATTCCATGTAATACACACCAGCAAACAAGGCCTTGAATGGTTTCAAATCAGGTTTTAAGAGATAAGAATGATAGATGGAAGACTTAGCAAGGAGAATGTATTATGAAAATCATTTTACATCATGTAATTTCTGACACACGTATGAAATAAATCTCATTTGAATAAGAACCTCTTAAATTCAAAGAGAAAATAACTCTGATAAATTTGCAGACAATATCATAATAAATCTTTTATTGCAATAAAGAAACAACAGCCAGATGAATCCTTCAACATAGACTGATATCAAAGTGAGACAACAAAGAGATGATAATGAGAATAAGATTGATTTCCACCATTAAAAGTATCTTGGATCTGGTCCATACATTAGGAGAAAATTCTTCTACAAAAGACAATACTAAAAATAAGAGTTTTTATGTCACACCATTCGAACCCTCTTTAGTATTACAATGCCCTTTAAATAGATCAACTTATCAAAGTAATCTTTACAATCTGCCCCTCAACTTCCTCATTGGATCCCATGCCTAAGGGAAGCATGGAAATATGTGTACAACCAAAAAGAAACAAACTGTTATTTTAAAGGAGAATGTTGGCAATGTATACAATAGTCTTTAATAGTTTGATGATGTGTCCATAAGTATGCAGCTTCTTGAGTAGGTGGCCTTCCAAAGTGAAACTGATCCTCTGAGTGTCGGTACGAGTCCATATCATCAGTTGGAATCTCCCTTTCCCTCCAAAATCTCCAAAACACTGAGTTCACAGCATAACGCTGCAAATTGTCCTGAAACAGCCAGTTCACAACGCCAATGATTCCAGGCGCTGTGAACTTTTCTATAGAAGCCTGTTTTACTTTTTCAAAAGCTTCAAAACCTCAAAAAAATTACTAGGAGTCCATAGATGTTATAACTCATCATCCTGATATATCATTGGAGGAAAAACACAAAAACTGCTAGTTATAGTTCAAAACTCATAACCATCACCAAAATGTTGTAAATGCATGTAACAGAAACTTTGCCAAAAATGATGTTGGTTTTAGAAGGTCATTTGTCTTTATATTTTTATTCTGTAACTTCTTCTGGTAGCCACCTTGGATAGCATGTCTAAGTTTCTCTTTTCTAATTCTTCTCTTAAAGGGTGTAACTCTGCCTTCAATTTTCTGATTTCATCTTGGTGGGTTTTGTTCTGCCTATAGACATTCTTGAGTTGCCTATGAAGGGGAAAAAACCTCTTACCCAGGAACCTTGCCTTATCAATTGTCTCTCCATACATTTCCAACATCTCCTTAAGCTTTATCCTAGAACCCAAATCTTCCTTCTTCAACTTGTCAATTTTAGCTCTTGCTTCCTTGAGCTACCTCCTGAGCCTTTTGAAGGTAGGGTTGTTTTCATGCTAAGGAGTGGTGATGTCAATAACTTCTACGGGCTGCTTAGAAGACTAATATTTACTTTTTTGTTGGCTTTAAATATCTACTATATCATCCTTCATGAGGACATGTTGCTTGGTTGTTTTTGTAGTAAAAGGTCTTTTAGGTTTGACTTTGTCTGCAACAATGGGTGGGGAAAAAACAAGATATTTTCCTTTCAAGTATCTTGGTTTGCTTGAAGGAATATCAATGGGGATAGAATATGCCATATGTGAAGTTTCTCTATATGTWGGTTTTGAAGGAMCACATGTTTCTACTTCATYGGTAGCCCTGAYATATTTATCACTCCTAGTCACCCTCTTCTTGTTGTTGGAATTTGAATGCACAATCCTCTCAACAATGGTAGGAGTTTTTCTTTTCGATTATGGAGTGGGAAAAATATCTAACTGAAAATGTGATGAAGTTAGGAAAGTTTCCCAATTAGTGTTAGTTTTCCTTAACTCCTCCATTACTAACATATTGATAAGACCAGAGTGAAATACACTGGTATCTACCTTCTTTGACTTATCCTGGACTCTATTTGACATCTTACCAATACTCCTGAATAGATAGAATGGAAAGTTTATGGATTATTTTCCTATGAAGTGTAATAGTGATCTGATGTGGTATTGGTATACCATATTGAACCTCCCTTCGCATGTGAAGTATCTTTGGATGACCCTGAGCATCTTGTCAAAACATTCAAGCATGTGACTTCTAGGTACTCCTTTAGAAAAGTTGTCTTCTTGATATTATGGCTTAAGGAATTCTTTTGAGAAGGAAGAGTTTAATGAAATGGATTTAAACCATTCCTCCCCACAGTCAGGTATCTTTGTTGCAACAGATATGGAATGTTTTGAAACATCAAAATCCAACATCCCCACTTTATTTTTAGTCCCATTAAAATTAAGTGCAAAATCTTTGGCCACTTATGGATGTCCTCTCTACATCTTTTGACAAAACTTTAGACAACCCACCCTCTGAAAATCTTCCCTGAATAGTGGTTCAGAGTTAATGAATTGCATATCATATGGTTCAGTCCTCACAATATCTCCTCCCTTGTGAATCTTCTTGGTTTGCTGACTGTCCATAGTCACTGCTTGAAAGCATCTCTTGTAAATTCTTATGACAGTTGGTATGTGAAAAACAAGGTAAACAGGAAAATAAGGGTTTGATGATAGAGCTTGTTTTCCTAGAGTTCACCTTGTCTAAACACTTATAGACAACAATTGTATGAAATGGATAAAACTTCAAAGAAATTATAAGAGGGACAACCACTGATATTTGTAGTAAAATACAGGCAAGTAAAAAGCAATTTTGTTAAAACAAGGTTTTAGCAGCATAATACCAGTTCGCAACGCCAATAAGGTATGCAAATTGAGCTTGGTTCTATAAAATATTAACCATTTTATTTATTCTTGATAGGTATATCATACGACTGGTTAAAGTTAGGTCTCATATTGATTGCAGAAAACAAGGGTTTTGACAGTCTAAAAACAGGCTATTCACAGCACGAGTTCGCAATGCATAGTGGTGGTGCAAAGTTAAATCAGGTATTTCACAGCGCTGAGATATAAGTGGGAAAAATGGATTTTTTGCAAAATAAATGATAAGTTGAGATTAAGGTAATAGTATTGACATGTGGTCAGAGTTTAGAGCACCATAGAAGTGGGTTTGAGAGTTGGTAGCAAATGGAATTTAATAGTTCACGGTGCCAGTAATTTAAAACAACATAAACTCCTCTTTCAACCTTTCAAAAGCATGCAGATCATCAAGGAACACTTGATACCTCTGAGTTTGATGATGGTGCTTTGTGAACCTAAGTTGGTCTATTTGAGAGGTATCCAAACTCGAACAGTCTCCTTCAGCTAATTTCTAGCACCAGTCTGTAGTGCCAACTTCAAATTCCAATAACGCACTTTAGGGAAATTGTTAGAGTTTTCTGTGACATAATCCTTGAAAATACAACTAAATGAAAGCATTGAAAACCAAAAAAATCCTCTTGACATGTTTCCATTTGCAATAATGAAAGAAAAGTGCATGAGGTACTTATAGTATGTTGCGAACTTTCAGATGAGTTGGCAGCAAATAAACCTGACCTTTGAAATAACAAAAACACGGTTGGAAAGTGACAAAAATGAAACTTGTGTACAACTTTGAGGGAGGACATGTCATGGTGATGATGTTTGAGACCAAGAGTATGACTCATAAGGACCATTATCCTTATCATTATGAATAATCTCATGACATAAAGACTCTAAACCAATGCTAAAACAATACTTTGCTTATAAAAACCAAAAAGATGAGTTATGACATGAAAAATAACCCAAAACCTAAGACTTAAAAAACCCTATGACTCAAAATAAAACAATAGCAAGGTGTTTTGACCCCCCTACATGTTCTATGTGCTAACAGCTGGCTCCACAGGGGATGGATACCTCCCTATGAGGCTCCAAGAACATGCAATTACAGTGCCTTATCCATTGGGCTAGGAATCATTATTGAAAGAAAATAAAACTAACTAAAGACTGATATTTACAATGAAAATAATCTACTCATGGATTTTAGGAAAAGCATCTCTTTAGAAAATGCCCATTGACTGGGCCACTGGGAAATTCAACATCTTCCAAGTTCTACAGCTTAAAAGTATTATTTTGCAACACTTCAGAAATTTTAAAAGGACCAATCCACAGGGCTTCGAATTTACCATGTTTTCCCTTATCTTGCCTTTGTGCATCCCATTTGAGTACCAGGTCTCCAAGCTAAAAATTTTCTTTCTTCACCTTCTTGTTAAAATATTCTTTGACTTTTTGTTGATGGCTTTGTGCTTTATCAAAAAGTTGTTCCCTTGTTTGTTGTACTTCCACAAGTTGATGCATCCTCCTGGTCATGTCCTTATGTTCCCCTTCTTGATATTGAAGAAACTTTGCCACAGGTAAAGCTATATGAGTAGGAAAAATAGCTTCAGTTCCATAGACCAACTGAAATGGAGTAGTGCCAATTGATCTCTTGGTGGTTACTTTGTCTTCCCATAGAGCAATCTTCATCTTTGAATCCCATGAATTTTATTATTTTCCAGCATCTTTCTGATGATATTCACTAATATTTTGTTAGAGGATTCTACTAAGCCATTACCCTAAGAGTAATATGGAGTAGAGTGAATAATCTTAATCCCAAATTTTTCACAAAACTTCACTAGAGGCTCAACTTTAAAAGCTGCAAAATTATCAGTAACAATTTTGTTAGGAAAACCAAACCTTGATAGAATGTCTTCCAGAAATCCAATAACTACTTTATGTGTTGCATTTCTAGTGTTAATGGCTTCTATCCACTTGGTGAAGTAATCAATAGTAGTCAAAATCCAACGATGTTGACCACTTGAGGCTGGATGAATTTCTCCAATGAATTATAATCCCCACTGTTGAAAAGGACTAGATACCGCTATGGGATTTAAAGGAAAAGATTTGAGTTTTTGTTTTCCTAAGAATTTATGACATTTATAACAAGTTCTGATATTTGCACACACATCATTGAATAAGCTAGGCCAAAAGTACCCAGCTCTAAGTATCTTGTATATTGTATCCCTCCAAAAATGTTGACCTCCACATAAACTCTCAAGAAAATCAGTCATAGTTTGTTTTTCCTCTTCTGGATCCAAACATCTTAAAAGGACCCCTACAACATCTTTCCAACACAAAACATGATAAAAAATACAATACATGCATGCTTTAAGCTTCAAATCCCTCACTTTGGTCTTCTCAAGTCCAATAGGAGGCTGCAAATTTTGCAAGAAATAGATGAGGTCCTTGTACCAACTGCATTATGTCAACTTTGAGTTGATTTGCAAGCAGTTGTTAGGAATATCAGTTTGTTGATTTACATAATTAGCATTCATGAAATTTAATCTCAATGCCTTACAATTTGATTCAACTAACAATCTAGCTAAACCTTGACCTTTCAGCAGTTTGGTGGGTTTCATCTCAAAATCAAACTCCAAAATTTTAGCTATCCACTTACTTATTTTCCCATCTATATCAAGCTAAATCAAAATTTATTTTACAGAGCTTGAAGGAACATAAGGAATAATTTTGGAGTGAAGAACATATACTCTGAAAGATTTGAGGGCTTTGACCAAAGCATAAGCTTGTTTCTCCATGATGTCATATTTGACTTCAGTATCTCTCAAGTCCCTACTGAAAAAGGAAATAGGATGCTCCATTCCATCTGAATTCTTCTGAAGAAGGACAACAATTAGTGTATCATTTGAGGCAAAATAAAAAATAAAAAATAATTTTGAATAGTCAGTACTGATTAGAACAGGTGCATCAGTCGGTGCTTTCTTTATTTTCTCAAAAGAACTCCTAGATTCTGGTGTCCATTTTCCTTCATTCCTTTTCTCAACTTGGATGTGATAAATTTGACCAACTCGGAAAAATTAGATATAAATCTCCTCAAGAAGTTTATCTTACCTAGGAAGGACTGAATTTATTTCTTGGACATTGGGAGAGAAATATTTTTGATAGCCTCTACTCTACTTGGGTCAATTTTTACTCCTTCATCTGAGACAATATGTCCTAGAAGCTTACCTTCCTTCATGGAAAAAAGAGACTTCTTGGGATTAAGTGATAGCCCATATTTTATGATTTCCAGGAACACCTTCTCCAAATGCTGGTAATGCTCTTGATCAGACTTTGAAAACATTGTGATATCATCCAAGTAGATAACCACAAACTTATATTTTTCTCCAATAAATAAAATGCCCATTGCACGTTGGAAAGTTTCCCCTGCATTCATGAGACCAAAAGGCATCTTAGCATACATGAATGTACCCCAAGGAGTGGTAAATGTTGTCTTTTCCCTATCCTCTGATAATACATAAATCTGATTGTAGCTTGAAAATCCATCAATCATTGGCATCATTACTGAGCCTGTCACCCTTTGTAAGATATGCTCCATTTTATATAAGGGGTAATTGTCTTTTCTAGAACACCTATTTAAATTTCTGAAATCAACACAAAGTCTGATCTCACCATTCTTTTTTTTAACAGGGACCAGATTATCTATCCAATCAGAATACCTCAAAGGTATAATGATTTGGGCATTAAGCAATTTTTTGACCTCTTTCTCCATAATGGGCAATAACGTAGGATTAATCTGCCTTAGTTTCCGTATAAAATGTTTGGTATCACCCTTAAATGGTATTGTATGCTCAATGATGCGTGTTTCATAAGTTTCCAAATCCTCATACTTCCATTCAAAGACATCAGCAAATTCTTTCAACAGTTTGATATATTCATCCCTTTGATTTTCTGACAAACTACTTGATGGTTTGACATATTTGGGTTCCTCTTGAGTACCTAGATTACACTCTGTCAGATCATCATTTTCACTTCAACCTATCACTTTCACAACCACGTCATTCTTATCAAATAACCTCTCCAAGCACTAACATATTTGGGTCATTTTGCAACGGTTGTTTCGACGTTATTGTGACTTTATGTTGTTGATATGGCGACGAATCTGGAGTCTCTGAAACGTCATTTTATGTGATGTGGCATTTGCGACGAACTTGAACAAACGTCGCAAAAGCGACAATAAAGGAAAACAATGTGAAACCAACATTTCGTCTAAATTGTGACAACAACTTTTATAGAAAAACCATCGCATCAATAGAAGTGCTCGTCGCATAGGCGATGATAACTTTTCGTTGTTTATATAAAAAAACCATCGCATCAATAGAATTTTTCGTCGAACATGCGACGACAACTTTTTGTTGTTTATATAGAAAAACCGTCGCATCAATAGAAGTTGTCATCGCTCAGGCGACGACAATTTTTTGTTGTTTATATAGAAAAACCGTGGCATCAATAGAAGTTGTCATCGCATAGGCGATGGAAACTTTTTGTTGTTTATATATCAAAACCATAGCATCAATAGAAGTTGTCATCGCATAGGCGATGACAATTTTTTGTTGTTTATATAGCAAAACCGCGGCATCAATAGAAGTTGTCGTCGCATAGGTGACGACAAATTTTTGTTGTTTATATAGAAAAACT
>JASDQU010373003.1:3522-16847 GCA_032191745.1 Picea mariana
TGCTAATGAAATAAATAACATAAGGGAGATGATTTTCTTTTTGTCCCAAGACAACTCCTATTGCAGTATTTGAAGCATCAGAGGATATATGAAAGGGAAGTGTCTAATCAGGTCCTCTAAGAATAGGAGTTGTGGATAACTGATGTTTAAGTGTATTGAATGCTTCCTGGTAAGGGTTAGTCCATCTGAATTCAACATTTTTCATCAGTAGCGCAAACAGAGGAGAAGCTATTTTGGAAAAAATTTTGATAAATCTTTTGTAGTATCCAACATGTCCTAGAAACATTCTTACCTTTGTTTGGGTTGTGGAAGTAGGAAGATCCTTAATGACTTGTATCTTGGATGGGTCTACCTGAATTCCTTGAGATGAGATAAAATGTCCAAGCACTATTCCTTCACTCATCATCATATGACATTTTTCTATAATTAAGGAGAGGTGGGCTTGTATACATCATTTAAGTACTTTCTCAAGGTTTTGTAGTGCTTTCTGAAAAGAAACACCATAAGGGGTAAAATCATCCATAAAAATTTCCATAGAGTCATTAAGCATATCATAAAAGATTCCTATAACTGCTCTTTGAAAGGTTGTTGGTGCATTACATAGTCCAAATGGGAGAAATCTATAGGAAAAAGTTCCCCAAGGGCTAGTAAAAGTGGTTTTATCTTGATCTTGAGGTGCAATTTTGATCTGATTATACCCACTGAAACCATCTAAAAATGAGAAAAATTTCTTTCCTGACAAACTGTCTAACACCTAATCAATGAATGGTAATGGAAAGTGATCTTTTTGAGTTGCTTTATTTAAGGCTCTGTAGTCCACACATACTCTCCATTTTCCATTTTTATTAGGAACTATTACCAACGGGGAGACCCATTCACTGTCTGATATAGGATATATAAACCCTGCATTGAGCAATTTTTTAAGTTCTTCTTTAAGGATTTCTCTTAAATTAGGGTTCATTCATCATTGAGATTGGAAGATCAGTCAACAGTCCTCCTTGATGTATATACGATGAGTACATATTTCGGGAGAGATTCCTTTCATATATGTATAGTCCCATGCGAATGCTTCTTTATTTTCCAGAAGTAACTTCATTAATTGTTGTGTTTCAGCATCTGTCAGGTTAGTGTTTATGTTCAGTGTTTTACCAGGTTCAATTTCTACTGGTATGCTTTTAGAAGAGATGGTGGCAGATGTTTGAGGTGGGTTTTCAGAGTTAAGGTTTTTCTGATTATCTGACTCCAACAATGCAGCTAGTTGGTTATGAGTTTCTAGAGTCACAGAGGAGGGTTCACAAATAAAATTATTAATTACTTCATCCTTAGTGGCATCTTTAAGGCTTAAATATTGTCTGATAGTCAAGATGGGTTGAGTAAGTTGACCATCAAAGTCTACCCATACCGAATTATCATTATGAATTAAGGGTGTAGCATGAGGGTAGAGGGTAATTTGTTTAGTTTTGTAACCATTGGAAATTGTCATTGAACCTGATCTACAGCTGATAAAAGCATTTGTTGTGGCTAACCAAGGCCCAAAATTAGAGGGTGGCCCCCCAAATTTGTTTTAGGTTGTAATACCACAAAGTCAGCTAGATAATTCCAGGATTCCACTGAGATAATTAGGTCTTCAATGACTCCCTCTGATTTAATTGTGGATCGGTCAGCTAATTCTAGGATAGTTGGGGTGTCTCTAGTTTTATTTTGTAATTGTAACAGTTGTGAGGCTTCTAGAGTGATAATATTGATAGCGGAACCTAAGTCTACCAAGACTTGAGGGATTATCGTTTTTCCAATTTTTACTGAGACGGTAGGGTGGTCGGGATCACCGTATTTAACTCGGGGAGATTTACCTGACATTAGTGCAGACAAGTCACCCATAACATGGACTGTGAGGGGATCCTTAATTTTCCTACCAGGCTTCTTAACACAAATGTCTCGCATCATCCTGGCATAAATTGGTACATCTCGGAGTGCTTGTAGTAGAGGAATTTTGACATAAAGATTCTGTAATTCCCCTAGAATATTGAAAGCGGGTGGATCAGGCATTTTAGTCAAAGCTAAACGCTCTGGAAATGGTGGTTTTGTTGTTTCACTAGCATTGTTAGAGGATGATTTGTTTCCTCTTTATTAGAAGAGGTCACATCAACTATGATAGGTTATACTATTCTCCCATATCATAAATGAGTATCATTGCATTACACAGGGAGAAGAGAAAATATAGGCTGGTTATGAATATCAATGCACTGCATAGCTTTATTATTGGGGTTAGGGTTAGGTTGTACAGGTAGCCGGGGTCTCATCATCTGATTGTTTGGTGGAGTACCTGATGGTAAGGAGAGTGGTTGCAGAAATTGTGATTGAGGTAATTGATATGGGAAGGGGGGTTTTTGTCCTCTCCAATTTGGATTCCATTGGTTCTGATATGGTTGTTGTTGTTGTGGAGGCCAAGGAGTCCACATTGATGGATCAACAAAGGGTGGGTTATTTTTTTGCATGTGTGGGTAATTCATTTGATTTGGATATTGCATTTGATTATACGGAGGGTAGCTCATTTGATTGAAAGAAGGATAGTTATTCCAACGATTAGAAGATGTAAATGGCATGTTAGGATTCATACCTTGTCCCTGCGGTTGCCATTGCCTCCTCTGTGTTAGCAGATAGATAGCTTCAACTTCTTCATCAGTTGGTTGTAATGTTGCCTTGATTCCTGGTAGAGAAGGACATTGTTGAATCTCACGATCTTTATCACAGATGGTGCAAATTGGATTTTTGTCCAATGGACATTCCCTTTGTGGGTGCTTGTCTCTGCATTTAGAACAAAAGATGGATAGATATTCTTCTGCTTCTGCTTGCTTCTTTTGAATCTGCAGGGTGTCAATTTGTGAGGCAAAAGAGCTTAACATTTCAGTTTTAAAACCTTCAAGTAAATTACCTATTTCGTCTCTTGTTGCACCCCCACTGGCTGATTTTTGGACCCTTGAAAATGTGGTGTCCCTGATATTTGATCTATTTCTTGAAGCTCCTCTTGAACATCTTTTACATAGGTTAACAATTTCATTGTATGATTCCTTAGATATTTCCCCTTTTCCAAGCATATTCAACATATCTAGACAGTCATCCCTTACTCCTTTTAATAATATGGTTTTAAGAATATCTTTACTTACAGTGGGGTGACTGGATCTTTGTAGATTATACTATAGCCTTTCTACAAAGTCCTCCAGATTTTCATCCTCTTTCTGCATCATCTTAAATAGTTCCTCATTTTTTCTCTTGTTCGACAATAGTCCTGGTATTTATTTAGGAATTTATGTTTCATTTGGTCCCATGTTGTGATTACATGGCCTCCAAGACTCATGAACCATCTTAGTGCATTTCCTTTCAATTTTGCTGGAAATAGTTTTAATTTTTTAGCATTGGAAATGTAATCATAACTTTTGCATAATATATCAAACTCAAAAAGGAATTCATCAGGATCTTCTGAAGACAAACCATGAAATTTAGGTAGTGTTGAGAGTGGAATGTTCTTCATGGGGGCTACACCCCTAGGAAGATCACCAATAGGAAATCCTAATGTGGAGAAAGAATTTTCATCGTTTATGTCTCCTTCAGGACCTGCCTGTTCTTCATTGTACTCATCCATGTTTTCTTCTGTCTACTCCCCTGCTGTGATTGCTCTATCCTCAATGTTTCATGTTGGTTTCTCAACTATCTCAGGACTCCAAACTTCTTTCCCTGTTTCAAAGTTGGCTTGAAATGAAGGTTAGGATTTTTTTTTCCAAGAGTTTGGTCGTTGAGCAGCAGATTTAGACTTTGATATAATCTCGTCAATATAAGTCTTTCTTCCTCCTCTTCCTCTGCCCCTGCCACCTGTAGGGTCAGTGTCTTTGGGGTCTCCGCATCCTCTCATGCAATCTTTGTATCTAAAAAATCATAAGTGCTTTTGAAATATATAATTACCTTCCCCGGCAACGACGCCAAAATGTTGGTCACTATAATTGCTTATTTAACTAAAAAATCAAGTGCTACATAAATTGTCAACCCAAGGAAGTCTGTTATTTCAAAGGTAATCATGCACTATATATGCTCAATCCCAAAATCAACCTAGATTTGTAGTAAGAAAAACATATTAATCACACTTTGCCTTGAGAAAACTGAAGTTCTACTTGAATTACAGGAAAGCAATCTACCTATTGCAGAGTTCAATGTTTAAAGAAATAATTGTCCAAAGAATCCTGGATTACATTAAGAAAATAACAAATTGGGAAAGAAATCTTTCAATACACTGCAAAAAGGAAAGACCATCTATTCTGTAACCAGAGAACATGACCCTATTCCCAAAGCAAGAATCTTCAGCACATGTTTTCAATCATCACACTTCATGAACTCATTTCTTAATTGAAATAATTGACACACACTAACTATCTCTAACAGAGAACAKGACCCTATTCCTTAGGCAGGAATCTTCATCACCTGTTTCCGATTAGCACACTTTCATGAACTCATTAAAATAATTGTCATGCACTGAAGACTAACTATCTCTAATAGAGAATAGGACCCTATTCCCGAAGCAGGAATCTTYAGCACCTGTCCCTGATTATCACTCCTTCATAAATTCATCAAACAGGATTGCTAACTAAAATGATTAAAAATTACCCGAGCATGAATCACATGAAAATAATGTAGCAATCAGTAAAGCAGAGTTCAGTAAAGTAGTGTTTCAGCAAAGAAGAGTTCAGTAAAGTACTATTCCAACAAAACAGAATTTAATCAAGGCATGAACAGAAATAACACTAACACACTACAAAGCTAATGGGTGAATCTTGTGAAGAAGGTGGGCCCTCCCTTCTCACAAGATTCCCCTGAAATGAAAGGAACTAAAGAGAAATGCTTAGAGCAGTCTTTTATTCATCTATCAACTGTATTATATTACAATCTGAAGTGAAACACGTCCTTCTCTGTAAAACCCTTTCTTCGTAAAAATAGAAGATCCCCTCTAATGATGATTTCCTCTTATTTAAAGAGGAGAATTCTCTCGATACAATTTGATCATCCAATTACATTTTCACATCTGAATCCTATTCTTAGTCAGATCCGATTTCTATACTAGAATATGATATCCTAGTCTCCTGTAACAGAATGCTATTACAAGTGCTGAGTGAGGTGTTGTTGTTGTAGCTGGAGTAACATCTTCTTTATTTGTCTTTTTGTTACTGTTGTTGTATGTTGCTTCAGCATCGCAAATCACGGGCTGTTTAAGCCACGAGATTTGCATTCTAACTGTTTCAGTAGTTTTGTGTTGTTGTTTTAGCATCGTAGACCATAGAGGGTGTAACAGCTTCTTCTGGTGAGTTTTTGTTTCAGCATCGTTGACCACAAAATGTGTAACAACTTCTTCTGTGTGAGTTGCTATTTCAGCATCATTGACCACAGATTGTGTAACAACTTCTTCTATGTGAGTTGTTGTTTCAGCATCGTTTACCACAGACTATGTAACAACTTCTTCTGTGTGAGTTGTTGTTTCAACCACAGGGTTTGAACTATTTCAACAATAGGCCTTAATGCTAATCTGCAGTTCGAACTGTTTCAGCAATAGGCCTCAATGTTAATCTGCAGTTCGAACTGTTTTAGCACTTATACATTTCTGATCAATGGTTAAGTATGAGAGTAATGTAAAATTATATGCAAAACAGATTAAACATATAGTAAAGAGAAGAGACGTTGTATACCTTTAGAAAGATAGGGTAACGTGATAATGNGTCAGAATGCAAATCTCGTGGCTGAAACAGCCCGTGATTTGCGTTCTGACTGTTTCAGTAGTTTTGTGTTGTTGTTTTAGCATCGTAGACCATAGAGGGTGTAACAGCTTCTTCTGGTGAGTTTTTGTTTCAGCATCGTTGACCACGAAATGTGTAACAGCTTCTTCTGTGTGAGTTGCTATTTCAGCATCATTGACCACGGATTGTGTAACAACTTCTTCTATGTGAGTTGTTGTTTCAGCATCGTTTACCACAGACTATGTAACAACTTCTTCTGTGTGAGTTGTTGTTTCAACCACAGGGTTTGAACTATTTCAACAACAGGCCTTAATGCTAATCTGCAGTTCGAACTGTTTCAGCAATAGGCCTCAATGTTAATCTGTAGTTCGAACTGTTTTAGCACTTATACATTTTTGATCAATGGTTAAGTATGAGAGTAATGTAAAATTATATGCAAAACAGATTAAACATATAGTAAAGAGAAGAGACGTTGTATACCTTTAGAAAGATAGGGTAAGGTAATAATGTGAGTTTAAATGTGAGTGAAACAAGGGTGTAAAGGTAGCAAAAAGTGTGGGAAAAAAGGTACATTGTATGGTCCTAACAACTTGGTACATGGTTGGATGCACTTATTTATGGTACAGGTTGATTATAGGTTGTTGCATGGTTGATGCACTTGTTTATGGTATAGGTTGATTATAGGTTGGTGCATGGTTGATGCACTTGTTTATGGTACAGGTTGATGCATGGTTGATGCATGGTTCAGATTTATTGGTGCAGGTTTCCAACAGTATATCTCACAGTGATAATTTGATAGTGGTTCCATCATTCTACCTCTACTTGAGGGTGGCAGGACGGGGCAAGGACAGGTGGTTGTAGCCACCTTCCAGTTGTAGTCAGAGAACAATGGGGGTTGTAACCTCCTTCTAGTTGTAGCCAGAGATTTGGGGAGATGGAGCTTCCCTCAGGTTGTAGCCTAAGAAACTAGGGGGTTGGAGCCTCCTTCCAGTTGCAATTGGAAAACAAAGGAAGTTGGTGCTTCCAATGAATGTAATTCTTCAAGACATATAAGAAAAAGCATTCCGTGGTTTTCTCCTGATTTGAGTTTCCACATAAAACACTAGTGTACTATGTATGTGTGTGATTGTTTAATTATTACTGCTCATTATTGGATAGTAATTCTACATCGATATAACATTTGAAGAAAAGGATTATAATTACGTTATTACTGATTCACCCCCCTCTCAGTAATCCAACAGAAGTTGTATCTAAATATAGTTGTGCAATGAGATGGATGGAATATAATGTGTATTCCCGAAGTATGTTAATATCATCTTTCACTTGTTCAAATGATGTTTTATTAATGTTTCAATATATATATATATATATATATCATATTGTTTCTCAATTACTTTAAGACATAACAGAGGGGTTGTTACACATGGTATCAAAGTGGGTTCTACCCTACAACATTAGACCGTTACGCCAACCATTGTGTTAAAATAAATTATTGAGTTAGATCATTAATAAAAATATGAAAATTTTCTTGTAGGTAATCATGGTTAGAGGATGTAGGGGAAGTAGATGACATGTTGTTGTAGCAAAATGTGTGAAACCTCCAATAGTACCCACGCTAGAAGGGTATAAACCATAGGGAGATGAGCAGAGTACTGAGCTAGAATAGGTTTTTGTGGGAGATGTGGTAGGTTTGAAGAGATCCTTCCAGAGGATGTCTGAGGCATTGATTAATCTCCTAGATCAAGATGATGGAAGAGCGTTTGTACCCAATGAGGGTTCACAACATGCTTCATCTAGGAGTGGTAGTATACATAGAGAACTTGAGAAGTTGAAGCTTCCCAAGTTCATGGGTACCACGAACGGCTTATCCGTAGAGGCATGGTTGGAGAATATGGCAATGTGCTTCACACTTCATGGTTACACCTCCAACATGAAATTATGCATGTGATTTTTTTAGATGAAGGGGAGTGATCTTATCTGGTGGAAGAGACCCCTACCTCAAATAAACATGGTCATTGAAGACGTGTGATGGGAACTATTGAAGGAATAGTTTCGTGAGATGCACTTGATCGAGGAATTCATTGAGCATCAACTTAATGATTTAAATGCCTTACTACAGGGTAGTCATATGTTTCCAGAGTATGATGATAGATTCATGGAGCTACTTAGGTATGTTCCACACTTGTACAAGAATAATTTAAAGGTCAACAAGTTTTTGTTTGGCCTTAACTTCAATATTCGTTCAAAGGTACAAATCCTAATGCCTAATTCTTTACACGAAGAATTTTAGAAGGCCCTCATAGCTGAGGAAGAGTTGAACTATGGGTGTCAAGGAAGGACTCCTTATAGATAGGATGTACAAGAGACACCGGGAGAATAACAACACTCGACACTAGCAAGACATGCTTCAAGGCATTGATATATGCCTAAAGTACCTATGTTCTTGACACAACAATGACAAACTCTTCAGTAGAGGACTCCTTACAAAATACCACAACATGAGGAACAACGTCACCCGCATGAACAATATTTTAGGTCTGTTCAATAGAACAGATTGGGATCATAGGTTATTAGACCAACAACTTCTACTTCAGGGACTAGGAAAACTAGACGGAAGACTGGATGTTGGACATATGGTGAGCCACATTACCATTGAGATTTTCCGATTGAGAAGGCCAAAGCGGTCGAATCATTTGGACCTACTACAATTGGATATTTGGGCAAGGCCCACAAGATACATGCAGCGGTGAAAACCACTAGGCTAAGTACCAATCTACTCTGCTAGAAATGTCAAATACAATTCCAGACCAAAATTATAGTATATTTATAGATACAGGTGCTACAGAGAGATTTATCTCTAGTGTAGCATTTAAGAGAATTAAGGTAAAGGAAATCGAGCAGGATGATTTCAAGTACGTAGAAATGGCATCAGGTGCCAAACAAAAGGTTGGAGGAAAAGTTACAGAATATAACATTAACTTGGGAGACTTTGTAATGAATGTGGATCTTTAGGTCACGATAATAGGATCTTATGACATAGTGATTGGCATAGATTGGTTGGAATCACATATTGTGATACTTAACTAAAAGACAAAACAATTAAGTTTGACAGATGATTTGGGACAACGTAGAGTGATTGTAGGAAGAAACAAGAGACTATCCTTGAGRTTTATTTATTCTCTACAATTTCAAAAGAGTATGTGTAAGGGATGAAAGTTATATGCAATCTTAGCGCTAAATGAAAAGGGAGAGGCGGAAGGACTAGAAAACCTTCATGCAGTGAAAGAGTTTCCAGATGTGTTTCTAGAAGAGTTATCAAGATTACTGTCGAAAARAGAGTTGGGTTTTAAAATAGACTTGAAACCTGGAACTTAATCGATAACAAGAATGACATATCAGATGTCAATGCTTGAATTACAAGAGTTAAAAATGCAATTGAAGGATTTGTTAGATTTGGAACTGATATGTCTGAGCATATCATCGTGGGTTGTGCTAGTGATCTTTGTTATAAAGAAGGATGTATCATGGAGTGTTTGCACTGACTACCATCAATTGAACAAATCTACGTTCAAGAAACAATATCCATTGCCAAGGATTGATAATTTTTTTGATCAGATGAAAGGAGTGATGGTGTTTTGGAAGATTGAATTGAGATCAATATATCACTTATTACAGATTAAAGATGAATATATCTATAAAACCTATTTTAAGACGAGATTTGGACACTAAGAGTTTACAGTTTTATGGTTCGGTTTGACGAATGCCCCGACGATATTCATGAGTTTGATGAATCAGGTGTTCCATGAATGCCTGGACATGTTTGCTCAAGTTTTTATTAATGACATACTGATTTATTCTCGGACGAAGGAAGAGAATGGTGAACACTTTGTTGATGATTAAAATTGCAACGATGAATTCTGCCTGCAAAGGATTGCTCAAGAACTACTATTTAATTATAATAATAATATAAGACTTGTAGGTAGGACCCCCTTGTAGACTATAGGAGAAAGGATAGACTTGTTACGCTTATATGTTGCTACTTTTATGATGTTTCTTGCACAGTCGAAAGAAAAACATAAAGAGGAGGAGTCAAAAAGGAAAGTGGGTGAAACCATTTCCTTGAATATTGGAACACCCAAATATCTAAAGAATGTTAAAATAGGTTCCCAATGTTTTTATGAAGAAAAATTGAAGTTAACGAACCTTCTTGGTGAATTTCAAGATATATTTTCTTGGGATTATGAGGATTGCATTGGTTTTGATCCTTCTCTTATACAACATGCCATTTTTATCAAGGAGGGCATAAAACCAATTAGGCAAAAACAAARACCCATTAACCCTGCACTGGAAGAAACTATTCAAAAGGAGTTGGAAAAAATCTTGAAGGCTGGGATAATTTTCTTGGTTAACTATTCTGAGTGGGTTTCCAATTTGATTMTCGTTCGGAAAACACTGGTTAGATCATATTATGTGTGGATTTTCATGCATTGAATAGGGATAKTCTAAAACATCACTTTCATCTCCCTAGTATGGAAATGATTTTGTAGCAAGTTGCAGGGTCACAGATGATGTCCTTGATGATTTTTCTAGTTACAATCAAATCAGGGAAAAAAGGGCAGATAAATATAAAAACACTTTTATTACTCATTGGGGCACTTTTTCTTATGAACGTATGTTTTTTGGATTATATAATGTAGGTGCTACTTTCCAAAGAACTATTCAAATAGATTTTGATTATTTGTTACATAAAATCATTCAGATTTATCTTGATGACTTAACTGTGTATTCTAAAAATCAATCAAATCATTTTGGTCATCTTAAAAAGGTTGTCATGCGATGCAGGAAATTTGGAATTTCTCTAAATCCTTCTAAGTCTATTTTCAGCATTACCAAGGGAAATCTTCTTGGACACATTGTATCTGATTTAGGAATAAGCATAGATCCTGAAAGGATTTCTACTATCCTAAGTCTTCATGTTCCTACTTCGAAGAAGGAGGTTCAAGACTTTATGGGGGTTATTAACTTTGTTCGTAGGTTTGTTCCTGATTTTGATGTAATGGTAAATCCAATTCATAATATTCTTAAGCAAGATCATTCCTTTTCTTGGATAGATGAGGTCAAAAATTATTTTGTAGGGATCAAGAAAGAAATTAGTTCCGCATTGGTTTTGGCGAAGCCGGATTTTGAGAAATAATTTATGATATATACTAATGACACAGAGGAAGCATTTTATGCTATCCTCATGCAATGTGATGACCAAGTAAATGAAAAACCAGTGGCTTACATGATTCAAAGTTTTTCAGATGATGAGTTTAAATATTCTTTTATTGAAAATAATTATTTTTCTCTTTTTAAAGATGTTGAAAAGTTTCGCCACTTCATCTTAGGTAAGCATATGCTGGTAAAAGTCCATTTACCTGTTGTCAAGTTTCTTGTCTCATAGACTTATCTTTCAGGGAAGCTTGCACATTGTCTTGCCAAGATCCAGGAGCATGATTTAACTATTGTGACTTCTAACACCATTAAGCGACATCACTTATCCCTTCACTTAGGTCAACATCCTAAAACTAGTGAAGAAATTGATGAGAAAGATAGATCTCTAGCAACATTGCTTTTCATTAATAATCAAATCCTTCCTGTGTCTGAACATCCTTGGTATAGAAATCTGGTTTATTACTTGCAAAATCAAAGATTTCTAGATAACTTATATACCCATCAAAGAGTAAGGCTTTGTCTCGAATCAACCAGATACGTCATTATAGGAGACTTCTTATTTAGGAGATCTATCGATGGTATGTTACTTCATTGTGTGAACAATGAGAAAGCACAAAAATTGTTACAAGAGACTCATGGTTCTTCAAATGTTGTTATTCATGTAGGAGGTCACTTTTTTGCTAAAACCACTACTTTTAAGATCACCATGAAAGGGTATTATTGGCGTTCAATATTTCATGATTCTTATGTTTCTTCAATATCTTGTGACAGGTGCCATAATCTTTTTGCGAAAGAACACTTTTCATCCATTCCTTTACAACCTTTCCACCCCTACTTTAATTTTTCAAAACGGGTTTTGGACTTATTGGTCCTATTAATCTTCTGTCTTCAGTAGGGAAAGTCTTTATCTTGACAGCCACAGACTATTTTACGAAATGGACTGAAGTTGTCTTGCCAAAGCATTGGCAGGATGAACAGGTGATTTCTTTTCTTGAAATTAATATTTTTTCTATATTTGGTATTCCTTTGGAAATTATTACAGACAATGGTCCCGCTTTTATTTCTTCTAAGATGACCCAATTTTTAGCTAATTTGGGGGTTAAATATTTTACCTCATCAACTTATTATCTCTAAGGTAATGGGTAGATTGAGTCTACCGATAAGAATCTGGTAAGAGTGATCAAAAGGCTCATTGAAGATAAGCCTCGACAGTGGTACACTCTCCTCACTTATGCCCTTTGGTCAGATCGAACTACCACCAAGGTGAGCACTGGTTGCAGTCCTTTCCAGCTTGTTTATGGTCAAGAAGCCATTCTTCCTACTGAGCTAGAACTTTCCTCCCTAAGGTTAATGTTACAGATTGAAGAATTAAATTCTTATGATGTTTCTCAAAGTATGAATGCACTTTTGGCTTTAGAGGAGCAAAGGATGTTTTCCTTAGATAATATAAAGAGAAGACATCAGACTGTTAAAAGATATTTCAACAAAAGTCTCAAGGCAGTCAAATTTAAAGTTAATGAGAAGGTATTGTTGTGGGATTCATCTCATGATGATAGAGGAAGGAATTTGAAGTTCCAAAAATTATGGCTAGGTCCTTTTAAGATCTCTTTCGTCCTGTGCGCAAATTCTTGCATCCTAAAGGACTTACAAGATAAATTGTTTTCCTATATCACTAGCGGTTCCCACTTAAAACATTACGTGTAACCAGCTTGAAAGTTTTAACGTTGTATGGAATTTTTTCTGTTTTATAGTTTGTTTTATTCGCTTTGATTTTACATTTCTATTTTTACATTTTTGTTATTTCATTTCTTCTTGTTTCAATTCTGTTGTTTCAATTATGCTATAACATTTCTTGCTATTTTGTTTCTTTTTTACTTCATTTAGTCTCAAAATAAAATGTTGGATCAGTTTTTCCACATCGACGTTATTCTGGAAAGTATTGTTAATCAATAACAATCAAATTACACAATTTTCACGATGTTCCCCTTGAAAGAATCAGTGAAATTGTTATCTACTTCAACTGTTGTTTTATAAAATAGTTGGTTTTATCCCTCTTTTTATTTCCTTTTCTTCCATCCTCTCCAAGATTCAAAAGAGCATATCATAAAAAAATTCTCCTTGAAGTCAATAACGCTTTACTATGATTAATCGAATGATTATGGTTACAAGGATAAATCCCCTCATACTTAAAACTTTCCATGAGTTATTCCCAAAATCCCAGACATTTTTCCCTTAAATCCACTCACTTCCCCCTATTGCATAATCATCTTGATATATATATATATATATATATATATATATATATATATATATATATATATATATATATATATATAT
>JASDQU010373003.1:16922-33464 GCA_032191745.1 Picea mariana
ATCTCTACTGGTTTGCAAAACAGACATTCTCAGTTCTTAATCTGTTGGAAACAAATTTCCCTGTGGATTCACCAGTTTGTTGACGATTAAAATCGCAACGATGAATTCCCCCACAAAGTATATCTAAAGCGCTACTATTTAATTATAATAATAATATAATACTAGTAGGTGGGACCCTCTTGTAGAGTAGAGGCGCAAGGATAGAATTGTTACACTTATATTTTGTTGTTGTTATGATGTTGCTTACACAGTCCTATACAGTTGATGATGCAGTTTTGGTTTCATTTGATGTGATAAATGGGTGGTTGATGCATTATGTTGTTGGTATTTACTTGTGATATAGAACAGTTCCATGGGTATGAGGACCATGATGTTTACAGGTGCTATGTTATGTTATGTTATATCCTTGATTACTAATCCATATACAATTTATGTAAGGGATAATTAAATGGGAGATAGATCAAAACAAAAAGAAAGGAATATGTATCAGTCCTATGGCCATGGTAAAATACAACATATAAACTTCAATTGAATGTATAAATGAATACAAGTGCTGGAAATATCTTTTATGCTATGTGTTTTGGTTGAAGGATATGCAATTTTTATTAAAGAGTTCAATAGAGGCACATAAAATAACATTGATATGTGATTATCATATGGAGATATGGCAAGAGGTTAATGTATAGATATGATATATCTTGGGTGGTGCACTATGCAATAGATATGGTATGATATATTACAATGGATATGGAATTGAATTATGCATTGGTTATATGGTTTGATTTTAAAAGTGGATGTTATGTTAATGGGATGGGTTGTACATGGAATTGAATGGGGCCAAGTGAAGAGGCAATGTGGATTTATTGCACGTCACTCCAAACCTCCCTTGAGCCCGTGACCCTAGAATTGTTGCATTGTTTCTTTGTTGGTTGTGGAAGCTCTGTGATTTTAGGTTTCGGGAGGGAAAACTTGATCAGATCGAAATTTAAGTGATTTTCTCACAGGTATGGCTCTTTTCTTTCCACCCATGATGGAATCTCTGTACTATGAATCAAATGGTGGCTCAGAATTTCCATGGGTTCCATTTTTCCTTTAGTTTATCGACTATGTGTCAACATTATGTTTTGGTTCTCTGTGATTACTGTTATCCCCACTTTTTAGGCATAACTAGGAGATCATGTCTCTAGGCCCACAGGTCCTAGAAATGGAGTACCAAGAGCAGGATTGACCTGAGCATGGCCCTGTAGGGCCCATCTTTTTGTCCCATCATATTTTTCTTTAAAATGACAACAAAATCCATCTCCATCAGACTGGTCCTGTATCAAAAGAGGTTCTTTCTCCATGAGGTAATTGGTCTAGGTATCATGATATGTGTCACTTTTGATCATTGAAACCTTTAAATATATGCATATGATTCCTCTTATCTCTAACAACTACTTGGATATTACATTTTCTCACTTCACCATGCTTGGGGGGATTGACAGGGTGCCCTAGTAAGCTTATGTCTGTAGGTTTTGGTTTGCCACTGGGGGGATTTCTGAAAATCCATCATTTGCTCCCATCATAGCACCACTCTTACATATTGTTTACCTCCCACCTATCCCATTCCCCTTGTCCAGGCATTGGGTTGACCTATTTCAGGATTGCACCTTACCTCATGGGAAGAAGGGGCTAAAGGCCCAGAAGGTAAAAGCAAGCTGGTAAAAGATAAAATCCTAAAAAATGAACCTCGAGATGCTTCACCTAGGGATCCCCGAGAAAGCAATAAAAAGATTCTCAGCAAGAAATAAGAGGGACCCGAAAAAATAATAAAAAAGACCTAATAAGAGGATAGGGGGTCTCATCACGAGCCAAACTATTATGTCCATGGGTACCTAGCAATATGCCATTGCCACTAGCTGGTTACCATGCCAGGGAAGTGACTCTTGGTTGCATGGTCAAGGGAAAAGGGGTCTTATCGCGAGCCAACCTTCTCATCTCTGCAAAATTACTTGTGGGTAAAACTGTTAGCTCTGGTCACCATGCCAAGGGAGTGTCCACTAATTAGCTTTTGAAAAGAAAATAAAATAAAAGAATAAAAAAAATAAAGGCAAGAATGGGCTTGGAAAAAATGCATCCATGACAGGGACAACTCAGTTTCTACAAAGGCACCCACAGGTAACATATTTTCACCCTTGACCATCATCGCACCAACATGCTTGGACATCCCCTGACCACACCACCCACTTACATGGCTTCAAAGAGGTCTTTCTAGTAACTTGCCTTTTTCTGTGGACACTAGCCTAATAGGAAGCCTTGTCTTTTTCCTTAGACTTGTATTGTAGGCTTGTGTAACGTATTTGAGCTATTGAATGATGTATTATGGATTTTATGCATGTGTTTAATAATATTAAGGATGAAATGTGATTGAAATTTCAATGATCCTTGTCACTGATGAGCCCATGAAGGGCATAGCCTTTGATGTGCAAAACCATACCCCATGGACAGGTACCATTTAGACTGGTACACATGGGGAAATGATTGGTTCAAACCTCCATGGGGATAAATATCCCATCAGATGGATGTTGAGACCCCACCATGGGGAAGAGATGAGAGAGGGATGGATCAGTGTCTTGCACCAGAGAAGAAGAGGACATTCCACCAGAGGCACCCTGGTAGAGCTTGACCTAGGGGGATTTTCCCTTTTTCAGTGGAATGTTGGCCTTGGAAGGCCTAGGACATCACCCATCATAACCATGATGTCATACAATAGTATGGACTTTTTGGGAAGCAAATTGAGCAGTATTGGCACGTGTGGCAGGTTCAAGAATCCCAAGGAGGGATAATGATTTTCTCCAGGATGCCCCATTTTCCCTAGAAGGGGATAATGCTTCCCTTAGAGAGGATTCTTATCTATTTATAACTTGATTAGGTTTTTAATTTGACAATTTAATGTACAATTTGATATTTTGTCCTTGTCGGCCTTTTATCTAACCTAAAATGTAAAATTAGGTCAAGGTTTTGAATAAATGAGGGATTTTCACTCTCATTTTAAGATCACAACTGACTCACTCATTAGTGAGGTATGATTTTTTGCACCCTATTTGGGTTATTGGCTGATTTAAGGAAGGCACACTTGTTGAAGGAAGAGATTTTTGGCATTCTATGGTGTTTTTCTTGAAGGAAGGTGTTACAACTAGGGTTTGCATGGTTATTTTGATGAATTGTAAGTATTTTTCTGCAAAACTTCTTAAATGAATAATTGTAGTCTTATTTTATTGCATGTATTTATAATTTGTTGAATCAAAACCCTAGGTGACAATCACACAAGTAGGTCCTTGTCTCATGTCCCCTGATAGAAAATATTTTAGCAATTGAATAAGAAGAAGAGAGCCTAGCCATAGCTATACTACTTTTTCTTCCTCCCTTTACCTAACCATACCATTTTGACTTCAAGAGGAAGAGGATGTCCCTAGCCTAGGTCATTTACACCTAGGGCCATTTTCTTTTAGGGTTTGATGAAAGAGCCTTTCCTTAGCAACACTCTCCCTCTTTAAGCCCTCTTGTCTTGACTTTGTATTTCATTTGAGCTAGTTGTTTGCCGAGAAGGAGGGGAGAGCACGAGGCCTTGCTTTAGTAACACCAGAGTGAACCTCTCTCCCCTAGGGTTATTATTTTGAAGCCTTTCTTTAGCAACACTTCAAAACTTATCCCTCTAGTCCTTTAAAATCTCACCTCCTTCAACTCTTGTTTCATTCACCTATGACTCCATTAAACCCTAAGGCACTGATCTAAGTCCTCAGACGTTGAAGTAAGAAATTGTTCTAAACACTCTCAAAAAATTTTAATTGAAACCCTAACTACACTAACCCTAGCTCTAGCTAACTTACTAACCTTAGTTGTTGACATAATCCTTGGTTATTACATCTTTAATGCAACAACGTTTCATTTTATGAGAAATTGAATGGTAGTTAAAGGCATTAATTGAGTTAAGTATCCATTTTTTGCATTGAATGCCATATCGTTCTAGTATTTATTGGTGAAGTGACATTTAAATTTACTACTATCTTGTAAACATTGACTTCGTCAACATTTACTTTCAAATTTCTTATATTGAACATCATATAGTCTCTATATGAAGTACTAACTTATTGAATAGCTTGCACGTATTAGTTTGTTGTTGTTTTGTTCTAGGTAGGTACACTTCTCTGGGTTTTACTTTACGATTGGTTGTTTAGTTGGGAACATTTGATTGGTGGTCATCTATGAAGGGGGAATCTTTTCATTATATGATTATCCTTTAGCCTCTTCAAAACCTGAGGTGGCCGGGGACATCTCCCATAGGCCTCACCTCTCTAAAGAGAAAGAGTCATCCCATCGTGGTGACATTGGGTGGGATAGGTTCTTGTTACGCTAGTTTGGCCTTCAATCTTATAGTCTTTTCCTAGCTACAAATTGTGCGATAACATTTTGGCATCGTTGTCGAGGAACACTAAGTCAATTCTCCTCAAAACGACAAATTTTTTCAGTAAGCCTTGCCTCAAAGCCTTATCTTACAAGGTTACCTAGCGACTCAGCTAGGGTTTTTTCCCTTATCCTTTGATAGTTTCAGGCAAATTCTCTGGTGACTGAACTAATATTTATCAGGGTGCCACCTTACTTTCTATGATATTTCCAAGTTATGGGATCATGGCACACTAGGAGAAAATGTATCTGACTATTGATTTCAAAAATGTTCAAGGATACCCATATTACTTTGATACAAAATGGATAAACAACTCTCCAAGATTTTGTGGTCTCCCAACTCCTCACATCGTAAATGTTTTGTACTAGATGAGAAAGATGAAGTTGGGAGGCGAGGATGCTCTTATAAAATTGTTCATATTCACTCTGCCATCTTAATTGCAAGATCAGTTTAAGGGTTGTTGCAAAGACAGAGGTATATCATCTTTCATACACCTCATCAGTAGGTCTATTGACTTTACCAAGCCATGTTGCCAAACGTATGAAGATGCCCTTGAAAATCTCACAATAGCTTTGGACAACGACAGATTCACTATTGAGATCATAGTAGATCTCAAAAATTCATATCACATTCAACATCAAGAACCCTTTGATGTGAAATAAGATATTTATGAAGAACCTTACCAACCCCTTGAAGAGGAGCAAGATTTCTAACATGATTCAACAAAATGCAGCAAAGATATAACTAGAGACATGAATTATGAGGATGAAGCACTAGTAACCACTCCTCAGTCTGATGAATCTCTCCAATATCTTTTCCCTCCTGCACAATATGAAGAGAATGAGGTAAGTCATTTTCCTTTCCAGTTTTTTGATGATACCTTGTTCTATGACTCAAAGAGTGAAGAAAAAATGGAACCCTGGGACAAGCTAGATCCCCTATATCTCAAGACTAAAGATGTAGGGGCAGATATTCCACTTGATGAAGCTATCCAAATACTTGAGGATTTTTCATAGGAAGGATTAAGCAAGGTAAATTATTCCCCCTTCAAAGTTTTCAATGATTCTTTACCTTATGATACAGAGAGTAGAGAAGTATTGGATGTTTTGACTTCTCCATGTTATGATACTAATACTAACATAGTTGATATTAATGAATTCATACATGTTGGAAGATGTAAATGGTATGTGGTTATTTCTTATATCGACCCCATTTATGACATTGAGAATTGTTCCCAATTGTTTCATTCATAGTTATCCCAACAAATTGCTCTTAATTTTGAGTAGTGGCAACAAGGGGATGGTATATTCACCGATGCTCCCCAAGCACCCAAGGATGACCTAATGCCTTACCCTCCTGATATTTTTCAGTCATACCTTGAGGATTTTGATGAGTACTCCCCTGATCATTTGGATTATTTCCATGAAATTTTTTACCAGCCACCATTATTATCATGTCTTTATAGGAGTGAGGGCATTGTGTGCCTCAAGACAGACTCTTATGACAGTTTTCTCCAGCCACCTTCCATTATTTTACTTTGTCATGTCTCTAGAGTTATATCTAGGAGACATGTCTTTTATTTTGAGTTTCCTAAAGGGAAAATCCAAGAATCCAAGGGTTGGTCGAATACTACAAGTTTAAGTCTGTTATCTTAGTTTTTCAACTTTCCCTTGAGAATTTTCCAGTCACTTGATACATCTTTGTCATTCCCTTCCTAGGCTTAAAAGTATGAGAATGTCCTAGGTAGCCAGTGTGCATACCTTTTGAGTCAGTGTAATGAACCTTGGGCTTTTCATGACCCCTTCTGGAGGTGGATTGAGTGTTTTCCTTAGAGATGGATTTGGCAAGATTTTGTCCCTCCCACCCACCTCCATGAGTTAGACTTTAATATTTCCAATGATATGATATATGATCTAACCCATGTCATTTTTTTGCTTGATTTGCTACTATTATGTTTTATGATGAAGCACAAAGGAAGGTATTGTGGGACATTGTTGGATTGACTGCACTGGTTGTTTGAGTAAAGCCAACATCCATCAAATAGGTAAGTATAGGTGAGTAGTTCTCTTCACCTTTATTGATTTATTTATTTTAGTATATATCTATATATATGTATGCTGGGGTGCAATTACCACCCCAATTTTTTTACTGATACCCCTATCGAGATTGAATAGGTCTGTAGGTTATGCTAGAGATGCTAAGGTTCTCATGCACTCTATGGTGAGCACATGTCCCCGAGTTAGAGCCATATGTTATCCCCACTTTTTAGGGATAACTAGGAGATCATGTCTCGAGGCCCACAAGTCCTAGACATGGAGTACAGATACCAGGATTGACCTGAGCATGGCGCTATAGGGCCCATATTTTTCTCCCATCATTTTATTCTTAACAACAATAACAACATCCATCACCATCAGATTGGTCCTTTATTAGAAGAGGTTCTTGTTCCATGAGGTAATTGGTCCAGGTATCATGGTATGTGTCACTTTTGATCATTGAAACCTTTAAATATATGCATCTAATTCTTCTTATCTCTAACAACTGCTTGGATCTTACATTTGCTCACTTGACCATGTTTGGGGGGATTGAAAGGGTGCCCTAGCAAACATATGTCTATAGGTTTTGGTTTTCCACTCGGGGGATTTCTGAAAATCCATTGTCTGCTCCTATCATAGCACCACTCTTACATCTTGTTTCCCTCTCACCTATAGCATTCCCCTTGTCCAGGCATTGGGTTGACCTATTTCAGGACTACACCTTACCTCGTGGGAAGAAGAGGCTAAAGGCCCAGAAGGTAAAACAAAGCTGGTAAAAGATAAAATCCTAAACAATGAACCTCGAGATGCTTTCCCCAGGGATCCAAGAGAAATAAATAAAAATCTTCTCAACAAGAAACAAGAGGGACCCTTAAAAATAGTAAAACAAGACCTAATCAGAGGATAGGGGTTCTCATCTTGAGCCAACCTATTAGGTCCATGGGTACCTAGTAGTATGACATTGCCACCAGCTGGTTACCACACCAGGGCACTGACTCTTGGTTTCATGGCCAAGGGAAAGTGGGCCTTATCGTGAGCCAACCTTCTCATCTCTACAAAAGTACTTGTGGGTAACATTGTCAGCTCTGGTCACCATGCCAAGGAAGTGTCCCCTAATTATCTTTTGAACAAAAAATCAAATAAAAGAATAAAAAGAATAAAGGCAAGAATGGGCTTGGAAAAAATGCATCCATGGCAGGGACAACTCACCTTCTACAAAGGCACCCATAGCTAAAATATTTGCACCCTTGGACATCATTGCACCCACATTATTGGACATCCCCTGACCACACCAGCCACTTACATGTCTTAGAAGAGTTCCTTTTGGGAACTTGCCTTTTTCTATGGACACTAGCCCATTAGGAAGACTTGTCTTTTTCCCTAGACTTGTATTGTAGGATCTTGTAACATCTTTGAGCTATTCATTGATGTATTAGGGATTTTATGCATGTGTTTAATAATTTTAATGATGAAATGTGATTGGAATTACTATGACACCTGTGACTGATGAGCCCATGGAGGGCATAGCCTTTGATTTGCAGGATCATACCCGACAGACATGTACCATTTGGACTGATACACATGGGGAGATGCTCAGTTTGGACCTATGTCGGGCTGAAGAGACCATCAGACAGATGTTGAGACCCCACCATGGAGTAGAGATGAGACAAATATGGATCGATGTCTTGCACCAGAGAAGAAGAGGACATTCCACCAGAGGCACCCCGACAGAGCTTGACCTAGGGGGATTTTCCCTTTTTCAGTGGAACATTGGCCTTGGAAGGCCTAGGACGTCACCCATCATAGCCATGATGTCATCCAATAGTATGGACATTCTGGGAGGAAAATGTGGCAGTATTTTCACGTGTGGCAGTTCGGAGAAGCCTAAGGAGGGCTAACGTTTTACTCCAAGATACCCTATTTTCCCTAGAAGGGGTTAACGCCTCCCTTAGAGGGGATTCTTATATATTTATAGCTCAATTTGGTTTTTAATTGGACAATTTAATGTAAAAACAACATGATTTGATATTTGGGCCTTGTCGGCCTTTTACTTGACCTAAAATGTAAAATTAGGTCAAGGTTTTGTATAAATGACGGATTTTCACTCTCATTTTAAGATCACAACTGACTCATTCATTAGTAAGGTTTGATTTTTTGCGCTCTATTTGGGTTATTGGCTGATTTAAGGAAGGCACACTTGTTGAAGGAAGAGATTTTTGGCATTCTATGGTGTTTTTCTTGAAGGAAGGTGTTACAACTAGGGTTTGCATGGTTATTTTTGATGAACTGTAAGCATTTTTCTGCAAAACTTCTTAAATGAATGGTTGTAGTCTTATTTTCTTGCATGTATTTATAATTTTTTGAATCAAAATCCCAGGTGAAAGTCACAGAAGTAGGTCCTTGTCTCATGTCCCCTGATAGAAAAGCTTTTAGCCATTAAAGAAGAAGAAGAGAGCCTAGCGATAGCTACACTCCTTTTTCTTCTTCCATTTAGCTAGTTGTACCATTTTGACTTCAAGAGGAAGAGGATGTCCCAGGCCTAGGTCATCTACACATAGGGCCATTTTCTTTTAGGGTTTGATGAAAGAGCCTTGCCTTAGCAACACTCTCCCTCTTTAAGCCCTCTTGTCTTGACTTTGTATTTCATTTGAGCTAGTTGTTTGTTAGGAAGGAGGAGAGAGCACGAGGCCTTGCTTTAGCAACACTGGTGTGAACCTCTCTCCCCTAGGGTTATGATTTTGAAGCCCTTCTTTAAAAACACTTCAAAACTTATCCCTATAGTCCTTTAAAATATCACCCCCTTCAACTCTTGATTCCTTCACTTATGACTCCATTAAACCCTAAGGCACTGATCTAATTCCTCCATCGTTGAAGTAAGAAATTGATCTAAACACTGTCAAAACTTTTCAATTGAAACCCTAACTACACTAACCCTAACTCTAACTAACTTACTAACCCTAGTTGCTGATGTCATCCTTGGTTATTACATCTTTAATGCAACAACATTTCATTTTATGATCAATTGAATGGTAGTTAAAGGCATTAATTGATTTAAGTATCAATGTGTTTCATTGAATGCCATATCGTTGTAGTATTTATAGATGAAGTTACACTTACTTTTACTAGTATCTTGTAAACATTGACTTCATCAAAATTTAATTTCAAATTTCTTATATTGAACATCATATAGTATCTATATGAAGTACTTACCCATTGAATATCTTGCACATATCAATTTGTTGTTGTTTTGTTCTAGGCAGGTACACTTCTCTGGGTTTTACTTTATTATTGGTTGTTTAGCTGGGAACATCTTATTGGTGGTGATCTGTGAAGGGGGAAACTTGTCATTATATTCTTATCCTTTAGCCTCTTCAAAACCCCAGGTCACCAGGGACATCTCCCCTGGGCCTCACTTCCATAAAGAGAAAGAACCATCCCATCGTGGTAACATTGGGTGGGATAGGTTTATGTTATGCCAATTTGGGCTTCAATCTTATAGCCTTTTTCCTAGCAACAAACTGTTTGATAACAATTACTACGAAATGTTGGAATTTTTAAGCAGAGTAATGGGTGTTATTGATTATAAAGTTATCACATTGGTTATTTATTCGTTCAGTTTGGTTTCTTATGATGGTTCTCTGTGAAATCAGGGTGACATTGGTGCAACGTGATCTAAGTTTTATGGTTGAGGGGTTTTAACAACCATTATGTGTATCTGTTATTGTCAACTATTTTTCCCTCTCGGTCATTGTTATGATTATTTATCTAAGTTGCAAAGCAACTATCGATAGTGGTGCAGTTCATTTGCCTAAATCCTTGAGCTATTGTTTGATGACTCGTTCTTGACTTTTTTTCCACTATAATATTTCCAAATACCACCTTGGTTGGCCCAAAATGTTAATAGAGGTTTGTGTATGTATCGAATTTATACGATTTCATTCTGAAGTTATTTCACAAAGAGTTTCCACAATTGCTCCTCTTGTCTCTTCTATAATGATGATTGTATGTTGTGAGGCCTCACTGTTGTTTCTCTCAAAATTTATCAACCTCTTAGGTGTTGGAAGAGATACGGTCTCTCTATGTTTTGAGTATCCTTCATTGTTTAAGTTCACCCTCACTCCTCTCTGCAAACTAATAGAAGCATCTATGTGCACCTGGGTTATTTATCTCGAATTTTTTTATTTTCCAATCAGGCAGTCTCTTATGGTTTTGTCAAAATATTGGGTTTATAAGACGAAGTACTATAGGTTTTTTGTAAAGAACATGGCTCTATGTTTCCAAGATTACATTGTGGCATGTGGTTGTTAATCGGTGGTAAATGGATATGAGGATATGAAAGACCTTGAGCTCTCTCTATTTTTTAAAGACAAGAAGGCTTTTGTTGCCTCTCTGCATTTAATTTCTAAAGAGCCTGACTTGGACTCTGATTTTCTCTACCTTCCTCGGGAACCATCTGGGGTTTTTCAAGTTTTGGGTTATCATTTGGCACAAGCTCCCTCCTCTTGGTCAAATATTTGTGTGTCTTTTTTATGATGAATTTGTTTGAAGAGAAAGATAAGAAGGGTTACCTACAGCCAAGAGTTGTCCTTCTAATTATGGTCTCTCTTACTGTGTTTAATCCTAGCATGACCGTGATTTCATTTAAAGATAAGAAGATGCTTGTGTGGATGATTGTTTCACCAATACTGATCATGGTTTTGTCAAAGTTTAACAAAGATTCATGTGTGTCATTTAATTCTATTCTCCTCATACATATTATGGGAATCATCGTGTAGACTATCATTTGTTTCAAAAATAATTCTATACATATTAATCCACATAGAGATCAAGCTCGGGGTTATATTTTTGGGGTGGATTGTTGTTGTCGATTCAAGATTGTGTCAATTATATGATAGAGACCTGCGTATATGATTGGTTCATTGCACGTTCTCTTAAGTCTTTTCATGATTTTAAAAGGAACCTATGGGTAAATAAATTGGGCCTCGTTTTTGTTAAAGGGATGTTAATGTTGATTGTTATCCAGGGTATATTATTGATTACCAAGGATAAATGTTGAGCATAGATAACAAGGATTGTTGTGCATGTTTTTCTTATTTTAAAAGAAGAGATCAATGTTAGCACATGCAATATTGTTGAATTGGAAATGTTTGCATAATTCATAGACTGTTATAAAGTAATGATTTTTGGTAAATTAAATTGTTTTATTGAGACACCAATCAATTTGTATGAAATTGAGGAACAATGAATGTTTTGGTCTTGAAAGTGGATAATTTTTGGATTAAATTTGAAACAAAGTTATGATAGTCGATTGGTTTAGTTTATTTTATGAACAATATCCATATAATTCCCTCTCATTTTCTCACTTTTTCACTCATTATAAATCCCCTCACGATCCCAAATTCATTTTGCACACACTGTTCACTAAAATTAAATTAAAACTCTGTATGACAGTGATAAAAAAAAGACACAAAGATAGATGGCAGATTATATGTTTTGGTAATGTTGCACAATTAGTTGTTTAATGAATTGTTGAGCAGTAATCGTTTTCTTACTCCTGGTCATGATATCACTTTTTTGCTCAATACAATCACCTCATATATCCCTGAACCCCATTTCATCCTCTTCTTATTTGAAAATTATTAAATAAATTTTATGGATTGGATTGCATGGGTCTGATGTTAATTGTTGAGACAAAATTTGTTTCATATTAAGAGAATGTCATGTATGGTTTGTTTAAGAGCTAGTTGCTAATAATTGTTGCATACAGGATAAGCTTATTCAATAGAGGAATTCATGGTCGAAACAATAGGGGAAGAATAAATTGGAACATAGGGCCTATAAGGCCCAGATTCTCAATACATTTCAATGTCGATCCTCAAGAGTTAAACCAACTCTTTCAAGATGTATTTTTCAATTGGATTGGAAAATGGATAGTCCATCCTAGGCCAGATAGGCCTCCCTTCTAGCCCCAACATGTTCTTGTATCCGTGTTCCCCCCCATGTATCTTTGCAACCTGAAGTTCCCGAGAATGACGGATGGCGGGAGATTGTTCACCAAGCAATCTCCCACCATCATGGCTGGACAAAATTGTATTTGCCTCATCCTTCTACATGTGTTAACCCAAATTTCCATATTACCCCTACACACTCACTTGCACGGTCCTCCCACACAAGAAAAAGACTCAAAACTGAAGCCCACCATGTGTATGATAAAGGTAAATTTGTTGTTTCTCCCTCCTCTCCTTCAAGTGACTAAGCCAAGTTAGTATCATCCTGTATGTACTTGAGAGATGACTGCTCCCATGTCATTAGTGAGATAAGGCCTCAATGTTCCACCCAACCTAAGGCTAATTTAGGAAAGTCAAAAGGGGATAGCAACAACAAAGTAAAAATTTCCTCTCGAAGTTGCAAATATGGTTTTTGATTACATGTTTATTATTGATTTATTGAGGATAGTGGATTGTTGAAAGTTTTGGATAACAAATTATTTTTGGATATTGTGGATATTATATGTTTGAATATAATTTGAAATATCTTTGATATTTAAATTTCAAATTGTGGAAATGATTATGGGAGCAACAAGGAGGGATGTGTTTGATTGATTGTCTAATTATGTTTATTTTTGTTAAGAAAATAAAGGGAGTCACAAGGGGTCCCACCTACTAGTTATTATTTAATAAAAGACCCTTACTATTATTATTATTATTATTATTATTATTATTATTATTATTTATTCCCCTAAACTAAAATTTAATTAAGTTTTAGTTAACTTAACTAAATGAGGTAGTTGAACTACTTCAACTAATTTGGAATGCATAAAATTCAAATGAGAAGGAAGAACAACAGGAGAATAGAAAGAGAAAGCATACTAAGGTTTGATCTTCAGTTTTATTGAGATAGTATAGTTTTCATTCATTCTTCAATTCATTAAAAGTCTAATTTTATTTTATTACAATAGGGTCATGTTGTAGACAACATGGTTCAAGGCTGAACCATATCATTCAGATTCTTGTTTCAGAGGTGTTGATCTATCTCTGATCGTCTGTGTAGACTTATCTGTTTATGAGTTGATTTTCATGAATGATAAAGGATGTTGTGCAGAGTCAAGTGGGAAGCAGTCTGTGGCAAGATGATCCATATTTTAAAGTTCATTTTTTACTTCTTGTCAAATTCCTTTTTTATGGTTTTCATCGGGGATATATAAGTTTGACCTTATTCCATGCCCCCCACGGGTATTTTTGTAAAGGGAAAAATTATTTTGATTTCTTGGAATGAAATAAAGCGATTTATACTCTGTCTCATATGTGTTAATATGTGACTTGGTATTTTTTATTTTGATCTCCACATTTACTTTTGCAATCTCTTATATTCAGAAAATAATATAAAAATTTAATATTTTGCAACAATCTTTTATTTTATAAAATCATCCTAAGCCCTTGTAATTAATACTTGGGGATTGGGAAACACTTTTTGAGGCTGTAAACATAGGGTATCATTCCCGACTATCTTTCCTTAGCCAAGCAAGATTTGAAAATGCTTGAGTAAGATAAATTCATATCTTTTCCTCAACACACTTCAGATTGGTCCTGTAGTTCCTAACAGAAAACAAATTGTACGAGAATCTATCAAAATTCTCTTTTTACCAATCAAATATTCATTATTTAGGACTTATCATATCTGGTGAAGGTATCGTTATGGATCCAACAAAAGTAGAGGCTATTATGGAATGACCAACACCGACAAGTGTACATGAAGTAAGCAGTTTTATGGGTCTAGCAGGATATTACCAACGATTCGTCGAAGGATTTTTGAAGATAGCAAATCGTATCACTGAATTGCATAAGAAGAACAAGAAGTTCGTATGGAATGAGAAATGCATGAAAGAATCTCAAAATATTGAGTTGTTGATGATAACGTCGATACTAAAATTCCTCGACATGGACAAGGAATTATTGCTATGCATAGATGCATCCAAAAAATGTTTAGGTGAATTTTTAATGTAATACGATTGAGTGATTGCTTACATTTCAAGGAAATTGAAAAAGAATGAAGAGAACTACACAACGTGTGAACTGGAATTATTAGCAATTGTATATGATTTGAGAGTTTGGAGACACTATCTAATTGGAGGGAAATTTGAGTTAAAGACAAATCATTGTGGATTGAAGCATATTTTTACATAGAGTGACTTGAACGCGTGACAAAGGCATTGGTAAGAATTACTTGGTTAAAACGATTTTGAAATTAATTATATTAAAGGAACTATGAACCAAGTGGAAGATGCATTGAGTAGGAGACCATGCATATTTTTTGGTATTACCTATTAAGATGAATCATCAAAAAAATATTCTAACTTTACAATTCAACAATGACTGGTATAAAGAAGTTAAGAATAACATTTCACAGGATACCATGATGGCACCGAAGTATGAAGGTTATTCACTAGACGATGATGGATTGTTGAGATTTAACGGAAGAATGTACGTACCTCCTAACAACAAACTAAGAAGTTTGATATTCAGTGAACTGCATCAAGTAGTACACATGGCTCATATAGGAGTCACTAAGATGAAGTAATACCTTAATCATTTATTCTTCTGGAAGGGAATGAAAGAAGACATAGTTTGTTACATGGCAAGATGTCTACAATGTCATCAAGTGAAGGATGAACATAAAAATCCAACAGGATTGTGACAACCGCATGTTATTCCAGAATCAAAATGGGAGTTCATTTCAATGGAATTTATCATTGGATTTCCACTGAATGCAATAAGGCACGATTCTATTTTTTTGGTAGTTGACAATCTGACGAAGAGTGCAAACTTTATTCCTATGTGTATAATGTATCAGGCTCTAGAAATAGCTAGAGTATTTGTGAGTGATATTGTAATACTTCATGGTGTACCAAGAAGGATCATATCCAATCAAGGATCAATGTTTATAGGATGGTTTTGGACTAGTTTCCAAGAGGCCTTGTGAACAAAACTAAATCTTAGCACAAATTACCACCCAGAGACAAACGAGAAAATATAAAGAACAAACAATATTTTGGAGGATATGCTACATATGTATGTAATGGACCAACATAAATTTTGGAAAGAATTCTTACCACTAGTAGAGTTTTCATACAAAGAGAACTATCAAAGTATGATTAAGATGGCACCATTTGAGTTTATTTATGGGTGACTCAAGGATAGGGTTCTGGTAGGACCAAAATTGATTCAAGAAATAGAAGAATATATGCAATCGATAAGACATAGGATTAAGGAAGTGAAGGATCGACATAAGAGTTATGCTAATGCACATCATGTTGACCACAATTATGAAGTTGGAGACTGAGTCTTCTTGTAGGTATAACCACATAAGAGTTTGATCAAGTTTGGAAAGGGTGCTAAAATATCTCCTAGATTTGTGGGACCCTTCGACGTAGTGAAAAAGAAAGGACCCCTGGATTATTGACTAGCCTTGCATGATTCTTTGAGGCATATGAATGACGTATTTCATGTATCTGTTTTGAGACATTATATTAGTGACCCTTCACATGTTATTGACATGAGTTCCTTGCAGTTGTTGGACGAGGGTTCTCTCATGGAGAAGCCAATATGCATTATGCACCATCACATTTGACAACTACGATGTCGAACAGTCGATGAGGTCAATGTCTAGTGGGACAATTATAGTCCACACTCATCTACCTGGGAGGATGCATTTGAGATGCGTCAACAATTTCCTTACTTGTTTGATAGATTAGACATATAGATCCATATCAGATACATTTATTTAATTTCTTTTATATATACTATATGAACTTCGGGATAAAGCTTAAAACAAGAGGGGGTGTATGTAACATCCCACTCTATTGAGCATACTATTATTAACTTATTCTTCGAGGACACTTGCTTGCAGGTGATCCAAGTATGGTACACTTTGATTTCATTCATATTATGGTTTATATATGATGATCTTGAGGTGTTATGTCTTATTGATTATATATATATGTGTGTGTGTGTGTGTGTGTGTGTGTGTATACATCTACATATATATACATATATGTATATACAT
>JASDQU010373003.1:40085-56615 GCA_032191745.1 Picea mariana
GATCGCGAGTCCTGTGCTCACGGATTCGGGTCTCACAAATCCCCGAAACCCGATGGAATATCTACTTCATGCCTTTCTCGTCCCCTATCGGGAAATCGGTACTCATGCAGTCGTGAGTCACTGCTCCCACGAATCACTGATTCCCGAACTCCGATGCCACCTGTCGTCTATCCACTATGAGACTTAATCCTCCGACACCTGTACTCCACTACACACGGAGGCTGCAAGGATATCGCATTTCAGAGTTTCACGGTTTCTCCGGCAGCGATTCTCACGACACCAAGAATTATGAAGTGCCGAACCTCGATGCACGTATAGGTGCTCTCCTCCATGTCACCCTTACCTCATCGCACTATTGGGTATCACGGGATCATGATTTCAGGTGTAGCATCCCGTTGTATGTGAAAACCCTGAATCTCTGATGGGATAAACCCCAATGACTCTCTGCCTCCTTGACACGTACCCTTGCCGAGATCAACGGATTTGATCCTCTCAGGAAATCATGGATCGTGATTCCTTCCTATGAGAGTTCTATGCCTCTAGGAACTCCAATCCCACGATGAGCTGAATCTCGATAATCCCCGGCTCCTTCCTTGTGCGCTAAGGCTTAAACCATGCACACCTCCTTGAGATCTAACAGCTGACAGGATTTCTTCACCGGATCTGATGACTCAGATCCTTTGTCCTGTGCGCTCTCCTGTACACCTTCTTGGACGCAAAATATTCGACGATCCAGATCTCGTCTTCAAGTCGATCTGATGGCTGTCATCGCTCCTCCTAAGCTATAGCGCTTTCTTCCCAGACTTGGAAGAATTCCAATCTTCCAAAGGCTCAATCTTTGTTGTTCCTTTTTGCCTACGAACTCCTYGACTCGGAGTTTCACTGCGTGTATAAAACGCCTACTCCTCCTGAGCTTTCCCTTCTTTGAATCCTTGGTGGATTCTTTGACTTCTGCGCTCCTATAAAACCTTCATGCATCAGAGTGCTATCCCTTCTGAGCTCTCACAAATACTCAGAACCCTTGGGGAAATTTGTCCTTCTTCTCCCTCAGATGGAGAATAAGATGCCTTCTTAGCTCTCCTGCTCAAGCAACCAAAATGGACGAGTTCTTTTGGGTGTTCAGTAACCCAACAAAGGTCCCTCAGTGGACTGTCCCTTCACAATCCAGAACTCAAAGATTTCTTTCCTCTGTTGTGCCTGCTTACACACTTTCTCGATGCCCTCTTGACGGATTGTCTCTTCCTTCCTCAAAACATTCAGAAGTTCTAGGTTCTTCCTCGTACACCTATGTACTCGCTCAATGCCCTTCTGGCAGAGCTCTACAGAATCTTCAATGATTCTGTCTGCAACTGTGTCTCAGCTACACAACCTTTCCTCCAAAGTATTCAACAACCTTGGGGTCTTCCTCTTCTAAGTTGTTGATCTCAGTCCTGTGCCTCAGCACGTCTTCATCTGACTCCTAAAAGTTTAGAAGTGCAACCTCTGTGGACGGCTATTAGAACCTCAGCGTTCTGTCACACCCTCCTGGTATGAAGCCTCAAAGACCTTCAACCTGAAATCAAGCAAACACCTGCAAAATGCATCGACATAACACATACATTCATAGCGTATAATGAACACTCACAGACATGCATATAAGACAGACTACATGCAGGAAAAACTGCTTCTGTATATTAAAAATGGACAATGCCTGTTTGTATAAGAGTGTTCTCGAGCTCTCCTCGGCTCTACCACTTTTCTTACCCAAAATGAGATATCAAGATCTCTTTTACCTGAGGGGCTCATCGAGTGCTTCCCTCCTGAACTCACCTACCCTATTCAATTACAATGAATGGGCTGTCTAGTCTAGAATCGGACCTAGATCTCAGCCACTTTACAATAAAGGTTGATCCTATCTAACACAGGCGCAAAGGCACAACTTTTCCTGGCTCAACAGCCTAAGCACATTTAATTACATTCATTCAAATTTCAAATGAGGTTGCGCCTGTTCTTTAACCTTTGAATGCGTGTGTGCTGATGAGGCTGGCCGACTGGCTGTTGACAGAAGTGATGCTCCTGCATCATACTCCACAACTGCAAAATTCATGAGTTGCTGCTCATGCGCTTCCCCTGTACTTGTTTTGGAAATCCTCCTGGATCCCAAACAAATATCTAGAGCTTTCCATCTGCCCCACTCTGCTGCTGCTGCTATTGCTTCCACTATGCTGCTGCTGCTGTTGCTGCTTCTCTTCTACTCAGCCTCTCCTTGCTGGCTATTTCTGCTGATCTCAACATCAGCCTTCTGATGTCCTCTATTTCTCGGTCCAGCTGCTCCAATGGCTGGCTTTGCTCATGTAGTCTCCTCAGCTGCAAATTTTTTTGGTCATTGGTCAGATCATCATGATCTCCCACGCCCTCCTTATTTATTTCCAACTTCACCTGTTGGGTGTGCATGCCCTGCACTTTCACCCTTTCCTCCAGGGCTTCTATTTGACCCCACAGATCAGTGAAACATACACTATCCGTGTCTTCTTCATCTGCTTCTACAACCTCCCCTGTTGCAGTCTTTTCATCTTCCTGGCTGAAAATATCGAGCCATTCCTCAGAATTCCCATCATCTTCTTCATTTTCTCCATCTGCTTCTACTTCTTCTTTTGCTGTCAGCTCCAATGCTACAATGCTCTCAGCTCCCTCGTTGAACGTGTTGAGACATTCCACCGAATGCTCATTCTCTTCTTCATCCACTTGGGAAGTCTCAAATACCTTCTCCCATTCTTCCTTGACAGGCATCGTCTTCTCTGACTGTTCTGTTGTTGCACCATCTGTAACACAATCTTCTTCCTCCTCTTGGGCACATGGTAGGAATATCTCAATTCCCCCAATCATCAAAAGATCATCCTGACCTTCCTTCTCTTTTGTCAGCTGTACCTATTGATCTAAATTCTTCTACTCATCCATGCCCACCTGGCAATATGGGATGTTTCCGCTATTGCTTCCCTGGTAGATCATGAGATCAACCGATCCCATCTTCATCAGCACTCCTTGGTGAATTGAACTCTTCTCTAAGTCTGTGAGACCTTCAAATGGCCTCACATTTTCATCTCTACCCACCTAGCAGTTTGACACGCTTTCGCGACCCTCCTGGCTGTCTTCGAGATCCCACAGTGATCTTTGATCATTACCTAGCTGGCAATGTGAAATTCCCTCACCGTCCTTCTGACAGTCTTTGAGATCCTCAACTGATCTCAATCTGTTGCCCTCTTGGCAATCTGGAATTTCTTCTTCTCTGCCCTCCTAGCAGTCCTTGAGATCATCAGTTGATCTCATCTCTGTTTCCTTGCTCATCTGGCCATTTGGAAACTTTCCATTTCCCTCTTGGCAGCCTATGAGATCATCAGACGATCCCAGTCCACGTTCCTCATCATCATCGAGACTTCTCCCAGTCTCTGGCTTGCATACCTAAACCATCTCCTCCTTTTCTATGGGTCTGAGAGTTTCAGCATACCTCATCCATTTCCTTAACAGCCTCTACTGTCTTTTGACCATCAGCTCTCTGACTGACCATTTCACCTTTGGCGTCTGCATGGGCCATTCATATACCCATTTCGAGCTCCTCCATCTCTCTCTTTATGTCAGTGAGCTCTTTATCCATTTCTTCTGTGCTCATCAGCTTTGAGCTCTTCTTCTCAGCATGTCTATGGACTTCAGTATCCATGCTGCTGTCACTTTGCATCCCTGAGTGTTCTAGCTTCATCATCTTCCAGTCCTGCTGACTGTCTCCTTGATTGCTACCTGCCTGCAAACAATCACCACAGAGTCCTCAGCAATTCTGCCTTCTTCCACCTGCAATATACAGATGAAATCTTGCTCTAATATCACTTTGACGCAGTCGGCGTCTCAGGGCACAACCGCTTCAACCAGGACCTTCTTATTCATGGGCCCGAAGAGTCAAAATACTCTTCAACCCCTTGTCGGGAGTTCTAAATGCCCATAGGCTTTCTTTATGATCTCCCTTCTTTGAATCGGGAAATCGGAACTCACTTGATCACGAGTCCTGCGCTCACAGATTCGGGTCTCACAAATCCCTGAAACCCGATGGAATATCTACTTCGCGCCTTTCTCGTCCCCTATCGGGAAATCGGTACTCACATGGTCGTGAGTCACTGCTCCCATGAATCTCCTATTCCCGAACTTCGATGCCACTTGTCATCTATCCACGATGAGACTCAGTCCTCCAACACCTGTACTCCACTACACACGGAGGCTACGAGGTTATCACGTTTCGGATTTTCGCGGTTTCTCCGGCAGCGATTCTCACGACACCAAGAATTTCGAGGTGTTGAACCCCGATGCACGTACGGGCACTCTCCTCCACGTCACCCTTACCTCATCACACTATCAGGTATCGCGCGATCGCGATTTCAGGTGTAGCATCCCGTTGTTTGCGAAAACCCCGAATCTCCGATGGGCTAAACCCCAATGACTCTCTACCTCCTTAACACGTACCCCTGTCGAGATCAACGGCTTGGATCCTTTCGGGAAATCATGGATCACGATTCCTTCCTATGAGAGTTCTATGCCTCTGGCAACTCCGATCCCATGATGAGATGAATCCCGATAATCCCCAACTCCTTCCTTGCGTGCTAAGGCTTAAACCGTGTGCACCTCCTCGAGATCTAATGGCTGATGGGATTTCTTCACCAGATCTGATGGCTCGGATCCTTTGTCCTATCCGCTCTCCTATACACCTTCCTGGACGTGAACTATTTGACGATCCAGATCTCATCTTCAGGCCGGTCTGACGGCTGTCGTCGCTCCTCCTAAGATATAGCGCTTTCTTCCCAGACTTGGAAGAATTCCAATCTTTCAAAGGCTCCAATCTTTTCTATTCCTTTCTGCCTGTGAACTCCTCGACTCGGAGTCTCGCTGCGCGTATAAAATGCCTACTCCTCCTGAGCTTTCCCTTCTTTGAATCCTTGGTGGATTCTTCAACTTCTGTGCTCCTGCAGAACCCTCATGCATCAGATTGCTATCCCTTCTGAGCTCTCACAAATACTCAGACCCCTTGGGGAAATTTGTCCTTCTTCTCCCTCAGATGGACTCTCCCTTCACAATCCATAACTCAAAGAGTTATTTCCTCTATTGTGCTTGCTTACACACTTTCTCGACGCCCTCTTGGTGGAGTGTCTCTTCCTTCCTCAGAACATTTAGAAGTTTTGGGTTCTTCCCCGTACACCTATGTACTCGCTCAATGCCCTTCTGGTAGAGCTCTACAGAATCTTTAGTGATTCTGTCTGCAACGGTGTCTCAGCTACACAACCTTGCCTCCAAGGTATTCAACAACCTTGGGGTCTTCCTCTTCTGAGTTGTTGATCTCATTCCTGTGCCTCGGCACGTCTTCATCTGACTCCTCAGAGTTCAAAAGTGCAACCTCTATGCACAGCTATCAGAACCTCAGCGTTCTGTCACACCCTCCTGGTATGAAGCCTCAAAGACCTTCAACCTGAAATCAAGCGAACACCTGCAGAATGCATCGACATAACACATACATTCACAGCATATAATGAACACTCACAGACATGCATATAAGACAGACTACATGCAGGAAAAACTGCTTCTGTATATTAAAAATGGCCAATGCCTATTTGTACAAGAGTTTTCTCGAGCTCTCCTTGGCTCTACCACTTTTCTAACCCAAAATGATATATCAAGATCTCTTTTACCTGAGGGGCTCATCTAGCTCTTCCCTCCTGAACTCACCTACCCTATTCAATTACAATGAATGGGCTATCTAGTCCATAATCGGACCTAGATCTCAACCGCTCTATAATAAAGGCCAATCCTATCTAATGCCGATGCAAAGGCATGGCTTTTCCTAGCTCAACATCCTAAGCACATTTAATTACATTCATTCAAATTTCAAATGAGGCTGCGCCTCTTCTTTAACCTTTGAATGTATGCACGCTGATGTGGCTGGCCGGCTGGCTATTGACAGAAGCGATGCTCCTGCATCAACATTCACCCACCCTTCAAAACAAAACTTCTTCTCGAAGTTATGGTCATTCTCAATATAAGGAAAAATTCATGACACAACGTATATGTGTTTTCTATGATAGCAAACCCTATTCCATATTAGTCTCATTGTACCTTCACTGATTAAAACATGTTGAGGCTATTAATATATTGATTACCACTACCCCTATTTAGTAACCACCTTACCGTGTCTTGACTCTATTTTGTTTTCACTTTTAATTTAATTAATGATAAGACACACTTTTGTTATAGATTTATTCTTCCTAAGTTCCATATATCACCCCCATATATAAAGTTTAGTCTATTTGTTTGTTCACTAGTTAGAACCTTAGCTCATCATCAATTCTCTAGTTAAGTGAATCATATATTGAGTTTGATATAAACTTCCTTAATTCATACATACAATCCCACCTTGGATACCTTGATAATTATAAACAATCATTATTAATTTTGATTATTATTCTAACTTGACAATACATATTCCATCACTCATGAGATTGGTAGGCAACAATTTTCCATGCTTAGGAATAGAGACTGAATACTACTAATTGATTGTCATTTGATGTCGTTACTTCATAGTTTGGTCTTTGTCCTCAATCTCACTCTCTTCTTAAGTAATAAATTAGATCTTGACCAAAGAAAATGCCATGTGTAGGATCCTCTTAGGGATGTTGAGAATGGTTACTTTAAATGATTCTAATAAGGTCTTGACATCCACTCACATAGTGTCACTTGCCAATCATTAAAATCCATGCTTATGCCTATGATTTCATTTGAAAATAGGTTCAATCCTAGCCTCCCATTTACTCACTAAGTTGATTACAACCTATAACCTATAATTACATAATATCTGAATATTTGAATATATGTCGACAATTTTATTATTATTATTATTTTAAATCACTAGACTTATTAATGACCTCATGTCAAACTTTTTTATACCAAAAAAAATGTGTAGGTTGGATACCATTACTAAGAATGCTATTTTTATCTATTTGTTTTTGTCATTTATCTTAATCTAATTAGACTAATATTATCATAATCTATAAATTATTTATATCAAACTCCAATTTGAACTTTATATTCAAATTGAACATTCCTTACTTACCATGCATGTGAACTTGTCAACATCATTATTGTGACTTACTTATCTAATATGAACTCACTTCTATTAACTAAATAATCATCTTAAAAATAAAACAAGTCACAATAATAAATAATCATCTTAATAATAAAGCAATATTAACTAAATAATCATCTTAAAAATAAGACAAGTCACAATAATAAATAATCATCTTAATAATAAAGCAAGTCACAATAAGACTATCATAAATATATAGTTGACTTAAACATTTTAATTTAGTTCAATAAAATTTATTTGTTTATTTATTTTACTTTTATCATAATGCAATTTTGAAAATTACACTTTCAATAATAATTATAATAATAATTACAATGATAAAGTAATTGAAATTTTAAATACACTTTTGGTATCACAATGGAAAATTAAGAAATATGGATATGTGAGGAATCTTACTAAAGAAGAGATGTTTCAAGTTAATCCTTACAACACCATGGACATGACTCACATTTAAAATGAAAATAAATACCAGTTATATAGTTCCCAACTACATCCAGCTAATGTAGAAATAGGTTCACAAACCCGTTAAAATGGAAAACCAAAATCTTYTGAAATTTAAAAAAACTTGTTATTTTGTTATTTAAATCCAAAATAAAATATTTTTCACTTTTATGTTTTTAAACTTTGATTTTATTATTATTTTCCAAAAATCGAAAAAAGAAAAACTACAAAAAGTATACTCTATAATAAAAAAATATCATCCAACTAAAGATGACATTTGATAAGGCCACTTAATTTTGAAATTTTAATTATTAATTTTTGAATATTGTAAAAGTAAGTCATATTAATAAATGCTATATTTTATTTAAAAATATATATATATATAAATCCTTATAATTTAGTAAACATAGTATACAATCAATGTCGTGGAGTAAGTATATATAAATAAACTCCATGCAATAAGTATATATTCAATGTGACAAAATTGTCAGAGGTTTTAGTGAGGTTTTAGTGGTGGTAGGTGGAGTCACTTCAAAGTTGTTAAAGGTTTTACTGGTGGTAGGTGGATTCCCACATGAAGGAAAGTTCACCTACATGAAATGAACATTAATCCTATCATTCATAGCTACTTGATTGTTTAATCAGAACCACTATTTCATTTTTCAAGGTAAAGTAAAGTGACATGTAGGTTATCCACATCTGGTAGGTTAGACACAACATTTAGCCACATCTGAATAGACCACACTTATGAAAGGAATAAACCAAATCCACTATTTCATTTTTTTAATAATATTTTTATTTGTAATAAAGTTTCATTTCATGGCTCTCTGAAGATAAACAACAACAAACAATGACAAAATCTTTCAACATCTACGGTTCTCCCAAAGCACTAACAAAATATTAATATGTAAACATCATCAATTTGTGATACGAATAATCTAGCTATTTTTTCCTTTCATCTTTCCACCCGAAGTTCACAGTCTGCGTGGGTCGTCATTCATTAAGAGGGGCCATTTGTCTAGCTTGTTTGGCTGGTCTACATACCTAGTTTCCATCCCAGGTTTTCACCACTGTGAACCACTTGTTTCATTCTCCCTTTCCATTCCAGGGTTTCACAACTGTGAACTGCTTGTTTCATTCTCCCTCTTTCTTTTTTTTTCTATTCTTTCTGTAGGTTTAATTAAATTCAAAACTCATAGGCATAGCTTAACCTCTTTTCGGCGTGTCTGTCTCGTTGTTAATTTTCCCACTCTTCTTTACCTAAACCCTAGCTACTCTTTGGTGGCTTGGCTTGGCGCAAGGTCGCTGGTGATATTGAAGTACATCGAGGAAGCCTGGCCGGCTTCCAACACCACACCCTCACTTTTTCCAGGCTCTTCTCACGACAGGTCGCTTACTCTCAACACCAAGTTAGCGGCCAAAACCGAGCTTTAAGTCACATCATATAACACAAGTAGAATATAATATGCACTATAAGTCACTCGCTCGATTCTGGGAAGACCTCGTTAACAAGAAGGTTTCCCTCTATGGTCAGGCAATGGATTTATGCGCAAATCAAGCTAGATCTTTTACAACTCAGAAAGTTTCAGAGTCTCGACTGCTGTTTCTGGGCCTGCAAATTAAATAAGTTGATGCATCTTTTGTAATCCTTCTATGCATTTTTAACTAATTATACCACTTGTTGGTTGTATACGTGTGTTGTGAATGTTTTATGTGCGTGTCTATCCGTAAAAAGATGGATACGATCATCACGTTCTTGATTTACAACTTGTTTTAGACCTTCAATCCTAGAAGAGTAAAAATGTATGTATTATATGTTAGATTTATGGTGTTGTTTATTTCATCTTTCAAGTTCGAATTTTACTTTTATGTCATTTTCTAACCTAGCTCACGGTATTTGGTGTTATTCATCTTGAATTCTCCTGAATAATAATAAATCTCAACTTGGTTGTTCTCATTTGATCTTTTGCAGTTAGGTTTTCAGATCAACTGTGTCTGTTTTCCTCTCCTTGGGCCTAAGGGATTACACATTATGGAACAACCAGAGTTTGCAAGAATTCTAATCAATTCATTGTTGATTGGAAGTAGTCTAGGACCTAAAAAAAAGACAAACATTTCTCCTCTCAAATCACTCTTTTTCTGGATTGTTTTGAAGGCGTTGGTGTCATGCAAGCAAGGGGGACTAGAAATGTGTGAACATCAACTAACTTCTAAATTTGAAGACGTGGTACCTTGAACTTAGTCTGTGACTGATTCTGGATTGACCTTAGTATGAGTACTCTTGTGCAGTGGTTGATCCAAAATTGATTTTATTCATGGGTTATACTCTTATTTGAGAACTCTGTACATCACGACTATCGGGTGACAACATTATTACAGGTAAGTTGAGTCATAACAGTCTAGCAGAATAATTACTTGATGCATAAATTATTAGTCAGTAATAATTCAATATGAGTTCTCCTGAACAATCTAGTGTGCTTGTTATGATGTTATTTATTAACTATTACTCAACAGTGAATGATATGTCATCCACCAAGTCATCTCTCTCCCCGTACCTCTACTTGGCGTTAACCTCTACGGGGTTTTCGCTGCTTGCCAGGCTTGTAAACATTCAGGAAAACTTTTAGAGTTCTTTAATTACTTGAAAAGTTATGGGCTATCAAGAAATTCAATTGTTCCAATGCAGTTCATATACACATAAAGAAATACATAAAATAGAGAAAAGGATCCCATTAAATAGAAAGAAAAAAACAATAATAACACTTGTTACCCTCCATAGTTCATGAACAATTCGAGGCATTCTATGCAGCAAGTGAAATAGGTTTTGAGATCAAGTTCCAGCAGTATGGAGACATTGATATATATTATGTTTAAAAAAAAAAAAAAATGATGCAACAATCAATGATCAAGGTATAAGAGTCCTTAAAACAGCTTGCTACACTGTTCTAGGTATGAATGCAGTTATATTCAAAATCCTATGCATCAGCAGGAATAAAACATGAGCAAAATATTAGTCTCCCTTAATGAGGCGGATGGAATTGAGGCTTTAATGTTTCCAGAGAACAAAATGAAGAAAAGGCCCGAGTATCTCCATATATTTCACGTATCATGAAACCTCACCATATTGTTGGCATTCAGTTTATGTGTGAGAAATGTATCCAATACAAGGGTTTTGGAAAGACATTGCAGGCTGTATCTTTTCTATTAAATAGGGCATGGACCATTTACCAGTTTTTGTGTCTGTAAACATTTCCAGAAAGAGCAGAGTACTGATTGCAAATACAAGGTTCCTGAAGCCAATGTGGGATCCTAACTTGGATTAAAAAAGGGATATCATATTTGTGATATATCCATGATCATCCAGTTATGGGAAAGAAATGTATGCTGCTTGCTTAAGTTTCTCCAGAAAATGATCTAGTTGAGGATGATTGGTCAGGTCATGTGTAAGCAGATTGATGAAGTCTGTTGCAGATTAGAAGAAGAAAGTGCTTCCCTCATTCATAGGTTCTTTAGGGCCTGGGAATCGTCATGAGAGTCATTCTCTTGAAGGACTCTGTTCTGAGAAAGCAGCTCTGAGAAAATAGCTCTAGAAATAACTATGGTCAATATCTCAGAAGTTGTTCGCCATATCTCTTTTGAGCAGTGGGTTTCGAACAAAACACCGGTCAAAAAAAATTAACGGAGGATGAGAGGTCTTTGTAAATGTGTAAGCATACATCGCTTCCACGGAGTCTGTTATTCAGAGGTGTGGTTTATTGGAAATGAGTTTTGATCTGTTTCCTCTATTTTGTGTCTTATTTTTAGTGTTTCACTGATAGTTCACTCCTGGGTTTTTTTGTTGATAAATTAAATACGTCAATGCTAAGTGTTGTTTTCCATAGATGACACTCAAATTAAAAGGGTTTTATATTCTTGATGCCTTTGCAAATTCTGGACTGTGAAAAATAAAGTTTAGCATTGAAGAATGTATTGTTTAATGTTTCATGACTGTGTCTATCCACTGGTGTTTCTATTGGGCCACCAGGATTTTGTTGCGTTATTCGCGCTTCATAGTTTTATTTTTTATATTAATCTCGTGATTAAAGACCTTTCGTTGGCTCTGTTAAAAGATTTCATCACTAAAGAGCAATTTACTTTGATATTGAGAATGTTGGACATGTAAGCTCCCGTAACCGTATTGAACCATCGGAGCTCATTCTGAAACCAACCAACAGGAACCGTATCCGTTTTCCCCTTAACTGTATTGAACTGCCGAAACCAACTAAAACTGTTTTCAACTGCCACAGTTCATTCGGAAACCAACGGGATGTAACTGTTTTCTTGTTGGGAGCTTCTAGAATGGTCCATTACTTCATCTACAGTTCTCTAACTAAATTAATGTGGAACAGTTAACACATAGCCAACAGAAGCTTGATGGAAGCTTGGCTATAAAAACTTCTGTTTGGTCCCCAAGCTTGCTTAATTCAATCAATTTTCTTCAGTCTTACACCATCAATCAGAGTGAGCAGAGCTTGGAAGTGCCATACGGAAAGAAAAATTAGTGTGGAACTGAGAAAACTTCTACAACAATTAGTCAAACTCAAGCAGCATCAATTGCCGGAGGTATGATTCATTTGGCATCTATATTTCGATTCTTTTGAAGTGTTTTATTCCGCATATTTTAGAATCGAATTAAAGCTAACATTTGGTATCAGAGCATTTTTATCTCTGCCTTGGTGTTTTGGAGAAAGACAGGTTTATTCTGTCTCGAGAAGTTTCATTGCATTGTTGTGCGACAGCATCAGACTAATGCTTCATTGCTATACTGTTGATTTAAGAGAAACTGTACCAGAATTCATATTACTATCCATTTCTATGTTTAACATTACAACGAAGCTATCATATGCTTTTATTCTACAGATTGTTAAAGTTATTCTTTCGAATCATACATAATATATCTGTTACTAATTTTCCATTAGCAAATCAACCAGTAGGTTTCTGATCTGCAAGATCTCTTCCATATGGAGGAAAGTTGGCTTTGAAAATCGTTGCAAGTCCATCATTGTTGCCGGGATCTGCAGTGGAGTCTCCAAATATGTAGGAAGCGGACACCATGGGTTTTCTAGGGTTAGTCTGTGTTGTGTTCAGTGGCAATAAAGCCGGCAAACACGTTACAATAGCAATGTTTGCAAACCTTTCCATTACGTCTAATACTTATGAAATGATCAACTAGAAACTTTCATGGATACTGCTTAAATCATAGTTTTGGGATCAATTGGTGATCCATAATCTGTACATGTAGTTTTATTTATGCAATTTATAATTATTCTCATATCAACTTAATTTTATGCATAAAAGAAATAATGTCTAGTGATCCATATAATTTTAATTGATTACATAATAGCCACAACATCTCTAATTAAATAATATTATATATTATGATTGATTACGATCACATAAATAATATTTAGACATAAATTGTAATTAATTATACTAAATATAATAAATTTTATCCCACATGAATTTTTATTATATTTATATAATTAATTAGGATAAAATATTAAATTATTCATAACTTACCCACAGGAATTATGAATTATCATAAAGTTCAAATCTATGATAGAATAATTGAATCTACTTGAATTGGAAATTTAGCCCACAGGCAATTTTTATGTCATTAGATTCAAATTTAAGCATGAATTTACATTGGTAAAGCATGAAAGTTTATTTTATTTTTAACTGGCCTCAATTTTAACATAAGCATGTGATCTTTAATTTTATGCAGTTGTACAACCTGTAAATTTCTCTGAAATTCGTTGTGATATCCCTGAATTTAAGGGAGATAACTATAAGGTGTGGAAGGAGAGAGTTGTCCTTCATTTGGAGTGGATGGACATAGATTATGCTATTAGGAAAGATGAACCACCAACACTCACTAATACCAGCACTACGACGGACATCACGCTTTATGAGTGATGGGAGCGATCTAATCGCCTAAGCATGATGCTCATTAAGACTAAAATTTTAGCTGGTATTCGTGGTTCCATTGATCAGCATGAAAACGTCCGAGACTTGTTGAGGGCCATTGATGATCTATTCGTCACTTCAGACAAGGCACTAGAAAGCACCCTAATCATAAAGTTCTCATCCCTAAGTCTCACTAGTGTGAAAGGTGTGCGTGAGCACATCATGCAAATGAGGGACACTGTGGCTCAACTGAAGAAACTCGAGGTTGAAATATCGGAGTCTTTCCTGGTGCACTACATCCTGAACACCCTTCCGCACCAATACGGACCCTTCAAAATCTCATACAACACACATAAGGATAAATGGTCAATTAATGAACTCATGACCATGTGTGTTCAAGAGGAAGAGCGACTCGTGATGGAACTGGGAGAAAGTGCAATACTGGCAACACATGGAAAGGGAAAATCTCAAGCCAATAAGAAATGGAAAGGTAAATGATGCAGGAGCATCTCTCCACATCATCCAGCCAGCCATCCTACCGTGTCGAGCGCGTGCATTCAAGATGAAGAGAGGCGCCACCCTCATCTTTTAAATTGTAATTGAATGTAATTAAAAGTTTAAGCTGGTGAGTTGTAGAGTCGTGCCTTTGTGCAGGCGTTAGGTAGATCGGCCTTTAATGTTTGTATGGCTGAGATCTAGATCCAGATAGTGGACTAGACAGCCCATTCAATGTAATTGAATAGGGTAGGTAGGTTGGAGGGAAGAGCTTGAAGAGCCCCCTCAGGTAAAAGAGACTTAGGATCTCATTTTGAGTAAGTTGAGTTGTAGTTGAGAAGAGAATCTGCGAGTAGATAGCAGAAGGGAAGAGTCGAGACCTTGTTACAGGCCGTTCTCAGGAACACTTTGTATAAACAGGCATTTGTCATTTTAATATAAACATAAGCAGTTTTTCCTGCATGTATTCTATGTTGAATGAATGTCTGTGAGTGTTCTTATATGCTGTAGATGTATGTTGTAGGTTTGAATTTGCAGGAGTGTGTCTGATTTCAGGAGAATGTCTTTAAGGCTTCATACCAGGAGGGTGTAATAGAACGCTGTGGGTTATGACAGCCGTGCACAGAGGTTGCACTTCTTAATTCAGCGGGTTCAGACGAAGACGTGCTGCAGCACAAGAAATGGAATAGAAAACTCAGGAGAAGACCTCAAGGTTTTTGAATACCTTGGAGGCAAGGCTGTGTGGGAGAAGACATAGTTGCAGACAGAATCTCTGAGGAGTTTTGTGAAGCTCTGCCAAGGGGGCATTGAGCAGGTTCAAGGGGTGCACAGGGGAAGAACTCTACTGTGAGTTCAGAAGAATCAGAATCACGGAGGATTCTGAGAGCTCTGCCAGGTGGGCATTGAGTGAGTGAAAGGAGAGGATACTCTGTCAGGTGGGCATCGAGTAAGTGTGCAGACAGACATAGGAAGAAGAGAACTCTTTGAGTTCTGTAATTGAAGGAAGAATCCACTGAGGGATCTACACAGGGTTGCTGAACACCTTGCAAACTCAGCAAGAGGTTGCTTGAGTAGAAGGATAGCCAAGAGGGCATCCAATTTCTCCATCTGAGGGAGAACGGAAAGAAGGAGCCAAGTTTCCTTGGAGGTCGAAGCTACAGGAAAGCTCAGGACGAATAACACCTTTTGTGTGTGAATGTGAATACCCTACAGAGGTGTAGGAGCTGAAGAATCCTTCAACGGTTCGAAGGGAACAATGCTATTGAAGAGTGCAAGGCGAGTACTCAAATTCGTGGAGCTCATAGAGAAAGAGAGCAAAGGTTGGGGCCTTTGGCTTTTGAAATTCTCCCAAGTCTGGGATGAAGTGCACAAGCTCAGGAGGGAGCACAGCAGCTGTCAGATCGGTCAGAGGAAGAGATCTGGACCATTGAAGATTTCCACATCGAGGAGGAAGTAGGAGGAGTGCGCAGGAAGAACGGATCTAGACCATTGGATCTTGGTCCAATTACCCATTAATCGTCGGATTGGACAGGAGCTGCACAAGGTTTACCATCGGGAATAGCCGAGGTGAAAGTCCTGACGAGAGTTTTCATCGAGATATAGGGAAATCGGAGGTCCTGAGGTCGAGAAAACTGGGACATCTCAAGTCCCGAAACAACGAAGGAATCACATCCGTCCATCTGAGGGAGGACGCGTGTCACAAGATCATCCATTTCGGAGATCTGGGCACTGGTTCATAGAGATGAGTCCTGACGGCATCGGGATATCGGCATTTGCGATATCGAGAGTCTCAAAGACAGGAGATTGGGAACTTTCCATGAAGAAATCCTGAGATTTAATCTGAGTCGTCCATTTGTGGAGATGCGTGGCGGAGATCCAGACTATCAGGGGAAGTCCCGATAGAAAATCAAGACGGAGCATCAGAGATCGGCATTTTTCGAGTCCTGAGGACGAGGCGTCCAAGACATTTGGAGCCGCGAAATCGCGAGAGGCGATCAGAGCCGTCCATTTGAAGGGACGCGTGGCACCGAGGAGGCCATTGGAAGAGGAGACCCGAAAGGGGAGTCGCATCGGGAGATCATGCATCAAGATATCGGGAATCTTGTGGGCACAAGTTTTATACCCTTTGGCATTGTGATGTCTGAAACCCCGACGAGAGATAAGACTTTGGTCATGGGGAATAGCGGTCATATGGGCCAAGAGCTTAGCCAGGAGGGCTAACGAATAAAGCACCGTATCAGAAGATCGGTGATCAGGAGTTCGAGGGGACAGAGGTTCTCGTTATCAAAAAAGACGAAACCCCGAATCCCGAAAGACATAAGGCTGTGGTCTTATGAGAAGTGGTTACATGGACCAGGACATAGCCAGGAGAGGCTAAGGCTGGAAGGGAGCACATTGGAGAATCGGAGTTCATGAGTTCAACAGAATAGGAACTCTCAATGACAGGGATCACAAAACCCTGAAACCCGAAACTGAGTCAGGGAAGATCACAGTTG
>JASDQU010373005.1:5960-25748 GCA_032191745.1 Picea mariana
AATTGCAGGACGTCCCCATAATGGCGGAGACGATGTCTAACCACCACCAACCGCTTCAATAACTGCTTCTTGGGATTGGGAACGGCCCAGCCAACTATACACTTCGAGATATGGACGACCTCTCGCGCTGCCACCTGGAATAACTGAATAGCTTGAGGGACAGGTATGGAGGTCAGTGCGGAGGGTGAGGTGCATGACAGGAATGGAGGCGTTGGGTTATAAGGGCATATGGGAGGAGTAACGGGATGAGAGGAGGATGACGGAGGACATCAGATGGAGAAAAGGGGGAAGAAGACGGGAGGATTCACCTTCAGGTGAGAGGCTGACGTTAGAGGGAAAAGGATACATGGCGAGTGATAAATGGATGATGAGACGAGGGAAAGGCCCTCTGGAGGTGTGAGAGATAGGTGAACGGTGACACATGGCGGCGAGGGANTGCATCTATGATTCCGGACCCCCCCCCCTCCGCTTAAAGGTAGAAGGGTGGGGGGGGGTCCGGAATGGTCTTCATCGTTGTTGATCCGGGCGCACTCATCTGGACTGTTGGAAAGGTGCGCCCCCGATTCCGGACCCCCCCCTGCTTAAATATCAGAAGGCAAGGGGGGTCCAGAATCCAATATGCATCGTCGATCTGGGCGTGCAAATCTGGACCACCCGGTCTTGCTTGTTGCTTAACACGGGCGCATTATCGCCCGAAACTTTAGACAAGTGGTTTTTTACCCCTTCTTTTGTGTTCTACCCCCTTATGCAAGAAATATCGCTAACACCACCCAACCATAGGATCAGTCACTCCAAATGGATTTACCATTAGCCACCCTCGAGCTTGACCACGATGCTCTGCAAAATATTCCTTTCTTTCGTCTCAACAATAGTAGGGATGGAGGTTACTCTCCTCCTCCCACAAGATCTTGGTAATGGTTTACACGATACCAAACAAGGAGGGTCGGCCTCTTTTATCAGCTTGTATCATAACCTTATCAGACATTTCCTGCGACAAGAACACTTATCTCCTCGTTCTTCCTTGAACCCGAGAGCTTAGCTTCTCATCTCTACACTCTTCACAGGTCTTCCTCTACCCACCACACCTCCCTTTATTTCCTTCCTCAACAAGATTGCATGTGATTTGAATTCCTAGTCTGTGGTCAGGTCTGAAATCCTTACAGATGGGTGCTCTGCCCCATCCCCTCATTAACTCTTGAGGAGATCTTCCCACCTACCAGAATGACTGTAATTCATATCTAAGTCAGAGAACTTTTCTGGTCCTGAGAAATTAAATCCAGTAAGGTATTGGTTTGGTGAAGGTTAACGCAACCATTCTTGGTCCCCTTCACCATCTCATTGATAGCATTTGTAGTCTCTCTTAGTACACCCCCCTTTCAACAATCATGCAAAACTTATCCATTTTTCTAGTAAATAATAGAATTTGCATTCATTGATCTTTTATACCAAGGTCCATCAAATCAAACATTCACACATATTAAGTTTGTCATAGTCTCTTGGTTATTATAGTTATATTTACAAACTGGGGGAAACAGGGTGTTACAATTACCTCCCCCTTAAAGGAACATCGTACTCAATGTTCTATCTATCAACATTCTCTATATATAAAGAAGTGAACAAAAATGGATATGCATGTCTCATGGCATCCTCCATTTCCCACATAGCCTCATTTGGGCCAAAGTATCTCCACTACACCTTGACCTGTGCAATGGTTTGGTTCTTGAGTGGGGTTTCATTCCTCTCTAGTATGCATTGAGGTTCTGGCAGGAATTCTCCCTCCATCTCCACCTGGATCACAAACCAATCAATTATATGATTAGAATCATGTGCATATTTCTTCAATAATGAAACATGGAAAACATTATGTGCCTTTACTATGGGAGGGAGTGTTATCATGTAGGCTATAGGTCCCACTCTATCTAAAATTTCAAAGGGTCCACAATATCGAGGTGTCATCTTGGCACAAGCTCCCATTTTCAAGGAACTCTTCCTGGGCCTAACTCTGAGAGAGACATGGTATCCTGTATTGAACTCTCTGGGAGTTCTCTTTCTATCAACATAGCTTTTCTGTCTATCCTAAGCAATTTCAAGATTTTGCTTTATATGAATCACTTGTTGTTCCATTTCTTTCAGCATGTTGGGTCCAATTGTAATTCTATCCACTGGATTACTCTAGCTAACTGAAGTCTTGCACCGTCTACCATATAGGGATTCAAAAGGGCTCATCTTCAGTGACTCTTGATAATCATTTGATCCGAAAAGATCTTTTAAAGACTATGGTTTAGTTTTAAAACATGAGTTCATTACCCATTTAAGAATTTGATAAAAGAGGAAGAATTAATGATGTAACATGACATCCATAAGAAGATATACAGATCTGGAAATAATCACAAGAATCAAATAACCATAATAGCAAAATTTGTTAACGGAGTTCAACAATCTCACCTATGTCTCCCGGCCTTTGTCTTAGTGGGTGAGGCTTTCTTATTTCTCTTCAAAGCTTAAAAAATACATCATAAAAGTTCCAAATGGATTACAAACTAATTTTTCCATGTTTTTCTAGATCTCAAGAATCCAACACAACTGACGGCACTGAAAATGGATGAACGAAGCTCCCAGAAATGGCCCGCAAAGTTGCTCTCCTCAATGGCTTCCCTGCATAAAAATGGCTTTGGATTTTCAATTCTTCAACATTTCTCCTCTTATGAACCTCTCTTTGGATTTCAAGAACCTCTGGTTTATATAGGCTTGAAGTTTTCAACAAACTCCTAACTTCCCCCCAAGATCTGGCCTCAAAAAGAGCTCCAGGTCCTCCCAAAATGGCCAAAATCTCTCAAAACTGGCTGAAAAATCACTAAAATTCATACAATAAAGTTGAAAAACCCACTTTTGGGACAAAATAGGGAGCATCCCCCGATCCTCGGGCTCTTAGTCACATGTGCGCCCTCCATGTGGCCATGGGTTGGCTGGCGTTGGTCCTTATCCTCCAAACTTCGGCCCTTGGTCGCATGTATGGCCATGTGCCCACATCCCTTGACTCCACACACCCCCCTGCTAGTTTAGCCCTTGGATGTAAGCCTTTCGTTACATGCTTTGGTCGGCGGGTTAACCGTTCCGACCGGGTGCTAACCCCACACATCGCACAATGGTAAGGCGAATAGTCATGTTACATGGGCATATTGTAAAGGTCACATGGTATGCGTTGGGGCTACACCAAACAAATATATGATGAAGGTTATATGGAACAGACATATGGAATGTGTTGGGGGTTGGGGCTAGGCCCCAACCCTTAACTCCCTGGACTGTACACCATACTCAACTTAAATATAAAATTTAAACCATAGTTAATAAGCAACAAAGTAGGCGGGCTAGTAGCTCGATCCTGCCAAAGCATTCCACCCAAACTGTAGGTCATGGGTTTGACTCTCGTGGAATCCATACAATTTTTCCATAACAAACCAATGGATGGGTGCCACATGGCAGCCCAAGACTAGGCCATGTGGCACCATAACACTTTCCCTCTAACCGCCAGGTGTCAACATCCAATTCGACCACATGTCTGCCTACGTGTATGCCCTGTTAGCATACAAACTCACTGCCACATCACCTGTAGGACCATACGGATTGCACGGTCAGTTTCCACGTCAACACTATACAGACTATACAGTCAGCACAAATTTTCCTTGTTTGGCAAAACAAACATAATGTGATATCTTTTGCATATGATGTTCATTTGAGCCTATTCAAGTCGTGTTGGGTTTGTAATGACGAGGCCTACACACACGTTTGTTTTAAAGATATTTTGAGCACTTTGATTTGTATGCCTTCCTGGACCCATTTTGGTTCCTGGATCCATTTTTGGATCACACCTCCCCACTAAGACCTTTTGGTCCTCCAAAAGGATAGTAACTAGCCATCAAGTGCGGGATAGGACACCCCACTTGTTCTTTGTCTTTAAAATCTGTCATGTGCATATGTCTCATCAAGATCAATTGTAAAACAACTATGACAACTGACAACATATTGTTAGCCACTTGTACTCTGTTGCATCTTACTGAAGCCACTATCATCCATGTTGACAACATTGCTAATGATAACATCATAAATATGACTGCAAATGAGATAATATGTTTGTAATTCTTGCACGACATTAGCTTATATTGAAGCAAAGTATGATTGAACTTCCATTCCACAATCATCTCATGTTCATGCTTAAGATCAATTGCTTGATTTGGGACAATTATAGGTGTGTTTCTTGCATGAGCCGCCTTTCTTAATTGTTCCATTCTTTGAAGAGATTGATTTTCTTTTAAATGATGAGCATGTACAACATATTCCTTGCCTGCTTTGATTAGGTGATATTGATTATGTTCCCTGTAGAAGATTGCTTTGTGATCATACAAATAAGGACTACCTAAAACCATTCCACATTCATTGAGTGGCACCACATCACATGTTACCTCATCCACAAACTTAGATGAAATTGCAAACTTTAATGTGCATTGCATTGTTATGTGCAATTTACGGTTGTTTCTTATCCATTTAAGTGAGTAAGGTTTATGATGCATCTAAGTGTTTAATCCCAATTTTTTAACCACTTCCTCTTAAATCAAGTTATATTGAGATCCACTATATATCAATGTGTCGACCTTAGTATGTCTCATTATGACCCTTATGTGAAACAATTTACTTCTCGAATCAAATCCATCATCAATTTTACCTGTCAAACTAACCGTTGATATTTTAGATTCTTCTCCTGAATTTGATCCCAAGTCTATTGGTCGTGATGTTGCTACAACTGTTTGCCTGCCTTTTCTCTCTTTGAACCACTTTGATCTCTTCTCAATATGAAATGGTTCTCATCATGCCCTTCTTTCTGGCAATGCTTGCAAGAGAGATTCTCTTCCTTTCTTGTCACTGAATTTTCCTTCTTGCCATTCCACTTCCTTTTGTCCTCTTTTCTTGAAGACGATTCCCCTGATACACAAACCCCTATTTTTCCTACCTCAATGTATGTTGCTTGAAAATAAACCTCATCAAGATTAGTAGGTCCAAACATAAATAGAGTGTTATGAATATGTGCAGATAAAACTCCTATATACTTCATATGATTTTCTTGGGTATGTAATGGAATGTCTAACATTAATGCCATCTTACGAAATTTATCTATGTATTCTTGCACTGTTTGTCCCTTTCTTAGTTTAAGTCCTTTCCATTCAATTAAATCCTTCTCTTTATAACCCAAAGGATAAAATTTCTTTCTAAGTGAAGAAACAAAAACTTGCCATGATGGAAATACATTACCCACTTGTTGTGTGCCATTTTACAACTTGCTTTGCCACCAAATGAGTGATGTGCCTACAAGACGAAGCAATGCCAACTTCATTTGAATTTCCTCATCCTTGATTTGTTGTACACTGCAATAAACTTCTATTTGTCTGACCCAGATATCAAGCCTCTCTGCATTGATTTCACCATCATACATGGGTAATTCAAATTTTACATCAAGCTTAAGAAAAGGCATATCATTTTTATGTTTATGTGAATGTTTTCTTGTGGTGGATTTGGAACTTGTACTTGAAGAAGAAGAAGTTGATGGAGAAGAAGGAGGTGAAGGAGGAGTTCTAGGAGGATCATCTCCTTCTTCACTTTTGGCCTTTGAAGATTCACCTTGAATCAGTCTCTTCTAATCCAAGTAATCATCATATAGAACCTTCACCATCTCTGACACGGAGAATAAAGTCTTTCGAAACTCTTTCTCCTCGTGAGAAAGTCCCTCTTCCGTTGCCCTATTATCACTTTGAGAATTTCTCTTCCTCGATCCAATTTCAGGATTCTCTTCAACAATCTCTCCTTCACCATGATTCAACCTTTCCCTGGTAATTAAGCAAACTCAAAAACCAACCGTCGACTAGCTTTGATACCACTTGATCTGAAAAGATCTTTTAAAGACTATGGTTGAATTTTAAAACATGAGTTCATTAACCGTTTAAGAAATTGATAAAAGAGGAAGAATTAATGATGTAACATGAAAGCCATAAGAAGATATACAAATATGGAAATAAGCACAAGAATCAACAAACCATAACAACAAAATTTGTTAATGGAGTTCGGAAATATCACCTACGTCTTCGAGCCTTTGTCTCAATGGGTGAGGCTTTCTTATTTCTCTTAAAAGATTCAAAAGTAAATCATAAAAGTTCCAAATGGATTACAAACTAATATGGCTGTGTTATGCTAGATATCAAGAATCCAACACAACTAACGTCACTAAAAACGGATGAACGAAGCTCCCGGAAATGGCCCGCAAAGTTGCTCTCCTCAATGGCTTCCCTACATAAAAATGGCTTTGGTTTTAAATTCTTCATCATTTCTTCTCTTCTGAACCTCTTTTTGGTTGTCAATAACCACTGGTTTATATAGGCTTGAAGTTGGCAACAAAATCCCAACTTCCCCCCAAGATCTGGCCTCAAAAAGAGCTCCAGATCCTCCCAAAATGGCAAAAATCTCTCAAAACTAGCTGAAAAATCACTAAAATTCATATAATAAAGTTAAAAAGACCACTTTTGGGCCAAAATAGGGTGCAACCCCCGATCCTCAGGATCTTGGTGACATGTGCACCCTCCATGTGGCCCTAGGCTAGCTGGCACTGGTCCTTAGCCCCCAAACTTCGACCCTTGGTCACATGTATGGCCATGTGCCCACAGCCCAGAAATCCACGCGCCCCCTGTTAGTTTAGCCCCTCATCGTAAGCCTTTGGTCACGTGTCTTGGTCAACGTGATATCCCTTTTGACTGGGCGCTAACCCCACACATCACACCAATGGTAAGGTGAATATTCATGTGCCATGGGCATATGGTAAAGGTCACATGGTATGCGTCGGGGCTACACCAAACAAATCTGAGAAATCTGAGTTGAAGGTTATATGGAACAAACATATGGAATGCATCGGGGGCTGGGGCTAGAACCCAACCCTTAACTTCGTGGACCGTCGACCATATTAAACTTAAATATAAATTTTAAACCATAGTTAATAATAAAAAAAGTACGCGAGATGGTAGCCCGACACTGCCTAAGAATTCCACCTACACCAGAGGTCATGAGTTCGACTCTCGTGGAGTCCACACAATTTTTCCATAACAAACCAATGGAGGAGTGCCACGTGGCACCATAACACTTGCCCTCTAAATGCCATGTTTCAACATCCAATTTGACCACCTATCTACCTACGTGTCTTCCCTGTCAGCATACCAACTCACTGCCATGTCACCTGTACAGCCATACGGACTATACGGTCAGTTGCCATGTCAACATTGTACGGACTGTACAGTCAACAAAAAATTTGCCTATTTGGGAAAAAAAAAAGAATGTGATATCTTTCGCATATGATGTTTGTTTGATCCCATTCAAATTGTGTTGGGTTCATAATGACGAGGCCTACACACACGTCCATTTTGAAGCAATTCTTAGCACTTTGATTTTTAGGCCTTCCTGGACCCATTTTGGTTCCTAGATCCATTTTTGGATCACCGTTGTTGTAGGAAAATTATACCAATGGCAGGTAGTCTTCCCACTTCTTAGAATGATGCATTACATGCATCCTTAACATGTCTTCTAATATTGGTTTACTCATTATGTCTGTCCATTGGTTTGAGGGTGATAGGTTGTGCTAAACAACAATTTAGTCTCAAAACCAGCCATCAAGGATTTCCAAAATCTTGAAGTGAATTTTGTATCTCTGTAAGATATAGTCTCCCTAGGCATGCCATATAGCCTGAATATCTTCGTCATGAAGATGTTGGAAATATCTATTGCCTTTCAATTTGATTAGACAGGAATGAAGTTAGCAAACTTGCTCAATTTGTCCACTACTACCATGATGACATCATTCTGCTTGGCCGATTTCGATAATCCAGTGATGAAATCCATGGAGATGGTTTCCCATTTCCATTCTAGAATTGGTAGAGGTTGTAACAACCCTGTTGGGTTCTGGTGTTCTGCCTTAACTTGTTGGTATTCTAGACACTTAAATAAATAATCAGTTATGTCCTTTTTCAATCCATGCCAATAGAATTGTTTCCTAGTGGCCATGATCATTTTCTAATATCATGGGTGACTGGTATATGGTCTCTTATGAAATTTGTCCATTATGAACCTCTTCAAGTCATCACAACTTGGGATATACAATATGTTTCTGTAAGTTAGCGTACCTTCGTCCAACATATGATAGCCTTTATACTTTATCCCTGTGAGCTCTTGATTTAGGCACGATGTCACGGTCTTGAAGAATGCATATGTTTCTTGTGCATTCCTGACTCTTTCTCTGATATTTGTTTCACAGGTACTCGCCACTACTAGGTGAATTGTTTTCACACTTATACTAAGGGCATCGACCACCCTATTTACCTTTCCTTTGATGTGTTTGATTTTGAAATCAAATTCACTAAGGAGAGCCATACACCTAGCCTGTCTAGCATTGAGATTTGGCTAATTAAACATGTGCCTCAACCCACAATGGTCCGTCATAAGTACAAATCTCCTACCTAGGAGGTAATGCCTCCACATTTTTAAAGTGTACACTATGGAAGGCAACTCTAGATCATGGGTCACATAATTGATTTCATGCTCATTAAGTTTTTTGGATTCATAGCAAATTACACGTTCTTCTTGCATAAGGAATCCTCTGAGTCCTTCCTTGCAGGCATCTGTATACATGAGGGAGTCATTATCAAGGTCTGCAATTTTAAGCATAGGTGCGTGATTCAGAAGGTATTTCGGTGTCTGAAATCTTTCTTCACATTCTAATGTCCAAGTGAATTTAACCCCCTTTTCTGAAGGGTAGTGATTGGACAACCAATCTTGGAAAATCCTTTTATGAACCTTCTATAATATCCTGCTAAGCCCATAAAGGATCTGATATCAAATACATCCTTTGGGGTAGGCCATTCCATAATATATTTGATCTTGTATGGATCTACTACCACTCCTTTAGAAATAACGTGGCCTAAGTAATGGACTCGCTTCTAGAAAAAGTCACACTTGCTAAACTTAGCGTAGAGATGATGCTCTCTTAGTACTTGAAGCACAAGTCTAAGATGTTCTTCATGCTCCTCTCTGATCTTGGAGTAGATTAGGATATCATCAATGAAAACCAATACAAATCTGTCCAAGAATTTGCTAAGTACATTATTCATCAAGCACATAAGAGTGGTGAGGGCATTGGTTAATCCAAATGGCACCACCACAAATTCATAGTGACCATATCTAGTCCTGAAGGTTGTTTTGTGGATGTCTTCATCCTTGATTCAGACTTGATGGTATCCAGACCTTAAGTCGATCTTTGAAAAAATGGAAGCACCCCCTAATTGGTCTAACAATTCATCGATTCTTGGTAAGGGGTACTTGTTATTTATGGTTGTCTTATTGAGTTGTCTATAATCTATGCACAGTCGGAGTGTACCATCTTTCTTCTTCACAAACAAGACTGGTGCTCCCCATCGAGACACACTGGGTTGGATGTAGCCTTTGCCAATCATTTCTTTTAACTGTATCTTGAGCTCAACTAGATCAGGTGTACTCATCCTATAGGGTTTCCTAGACACTGGCACTACTCCTGGTGCAAGTTCTATCAAGAAGTCAATGTATCTTCTTGGAGGTAGACCCGATACCTCTTCTAGGAACACGTCTCTATACTCTCTTAATATGGGGTGGTCTTCTAGGTTCAGTTTTTCATCCTCAACAGATTCCAACACCTATATTGCATATAAAGGACATTCCTTCCTACAATACTTTGTCTTTTGAAGGGATGATATTTGTCTCAACGAGACAGGATTTTGAATCCCTTGGAGGGTTATCTTTCTCCCTTCTTCATTTACACATTCTAAAGTTTTATGTTAACAATCCAACTTAGTTTTATACGCAGCTAGCCATTCCATACCAATCAACAGGTCATAATATCCTAGGGGAAGTATGTTAAGGGTATCTTGGGTGGGCAATCCATCCATAATGAATTGGCAAGCTGGTATGACCTCTGCTACTTTTCTTTTGGTGCCAGTGGCTAGTTATACCAACCATGGATTAACATGTTTATGTGGCTGCATTTTACACTTATCAATAGTCTGAGGGGCCACATAACTCAAATTAGAACCATGCTCAATTAAAATAGAAACTAGATGGTGGGAGATCAAACCTTCCATCTCCACCACTGAAGCTTGGTGGTCATCTTGTTTATTATCCATGGTTGCATAAATATGTGGCATACTCCTAGCCACGCCATTGACGGTGGTAGCTTCTTGGATGTTTTAAACTCTCCTATTTTTATATTGTCTATGTGGACAGTCCCTTAGTAGATGTTCTTCTCCACAACCCCAAGATTTCAAGGGTTCCTTCTTTGGGTTATCAGTGTTTCCTACGATTGCTCCAAAAGTTTTGTTTCCACTATGGGAGGGGAAATGTTGTTGATATACACTTCTAGTAGGAAGGCTTATCCTAGAGTATTTCCTATAGTTCTTAAATCTTGAGGATTTGAACCCCTTATTATTGAATCCTGAACTACTCTTCTTCTTCGAGTCCTCGCGAGGTTATGTCTGACTCCCGAGTTGTTCATAACAATACCTTACCTTCTGTATAGTGTCTTCTAAGGTCTTTGGCACATCAAACTCAATCCTGTTCCGGTAGGTCTAAGGTAACCCACTGATAAATCGTTGCACTTTTACCTTTTCATCCTTTATGTAGGGTACATACCTCAACAACTCAAGAAATTTATTAACATATTCCTCTATGATGAGTTATCCCAGCTTGAGTTCATAGAACTCCCTAGTCTTCCCATCAAAGTATTTCTCTGGTAGATACTTCTTCTTGAAGTGTTTCTCAAATTGTTTCCATGATAAGTCCTCTTCATGGATTCCTTTCACATTCTTAATGTCTTCCCACCAAATGGAAGCTTTTCCATTCCGGTTGAAGATGGCTATTCGAGCCTTCAAGTTTTCAGAGTAGTCATGGGCTCTAAAGTACTTCTTTAAACCAAGCAGCCAAGATTCTTCCTCTTCCCCTTTCTCAATCTCTCCATTGAAAGAGGGTGGTTTGGATTTCTTCAACTCTTCAGGGTCATGACTTTTGGAATGTTTTCGCTTCTTCCCTTTCTTTTGAGAATGTGAGCTAGTTTTGCTACTAGAATATCCCTTTGAGTTGCCATTTTCCTTCCCAGAGGATTCTCCCGATTGGTGTTCCCTATCTCCAAGTTGGACCTTCCTCGAGGTACTCCTCCTAGTGTGGCCACTTATGAGACCATATTTTTGTATCTCAGTTGGACTTCGACTTCTCTTCATATGTCATTGGTTCACATGACTAGTTGCAGGTCCATGCTACAACTGTCTCTGTATATCAAATAAGATCTGCAACAAGATTGCATTGATTTCTGTTTTCTTTTCTTTTTCCTTTATCAATCTCTCATTGTTGTCCTTGCAAATCTATAATTCGGCCATGAGGCTCCTTACAGTTTCAGCTAGATCTGGAGGGGTTTCCACCACCCTCCTTTCGTTAGACTCTTCGTCTCTATTGTGGGATCCATATCCCACTTCATGTCACGTCACCATAATTTATGCTTGTAGTTTCCCATGATTCACTGATTGGTTGAGTGCTGACAAAAAACTGACTCTTAGCCAACAATCTATTAGTTTACAAACAACAAACAATTCACATTTCTTAAATACACACACAGAAGAAGGTTTCATTCTTTTCTTTAGTAAAAGTTTAACCAGACTCTTTAGGAAAGAGGTAAGGTAGGGTGTCACCCTTAAAGTTCTTTAAATATGGTTTTTACGCAACTCGTCCATGAGCCCAAGAAGGCCAAGTGTTGTAACCATGCTCTGATACCAATTTGTAACACACCTGACCCTTGAGTGGCTTTCCTAGGGATGGGGTCTCAAAATTTTGTTCTCCTTAAATGATCAAACCCTTCATTCGGGATTTCTACCACACTCTATTTTTTCTGAGTTTTTCGACCACGGTCTCCATGCTCAAAACCGATCCCAAAACTAATGGATATATCTCAAAAATTTCTGCAGGAGTTCATTGGTTGAGGACCACGTGGCGTTCACGTAGATCCACCTCACATGTGCTATTTCCAAGTTCATTCCTCCATTATGGAAGACCATCCACCATCCGACCCATGATTGGACTTACTCTCTTTCTCCTATATCAGGTGTGGAGGAATTCAGTGTCTCGACACTTCACGCCTCTTTACTATCTATTCATGAGACCACCCAGAGTTACGAACTTTCGAGGTCCCATAGGATCACCATGTGGCACTGTCCTTCGAACTGTTTGGTATATCTACCATACTACATCCCAAATCCTCTAAAGTCCCAAAGTCTCAGAATCCCGATCACTTCACCAACCACATTGGATAGGCATACACGTACCAGGGACTGACACGTAGAACAAGTCAGGGTGACACATGTTACGTTCCAATGATCCTATAGGATAGGTGATACACATGAATCTGGGTGACATGTGGCACATCAAGATAGGGTCTATGTCACCTTGGATGATGTCACTCTACCATGTCACCCTAGACTGAAAAAATTCTAACATCCCTCATATCTCACGGTTGAGCTCCAACCACGTAATTTTATAGATCTATGGCTCTAGTTACCTCGAGGATTCAGCGTTTTGGAGTGTTGCGATGAAAACTACTCTTATCTTCCGAAGTGACCAATCTCCGAACTAAAGGGGATAGCGCCACACATCCCCAGTATATTAACGGTTGGGAAAGAACCCGAAGGATCCCTCTATCTACCATTGTGGGTTCTTCATGACTTCGGTCTTCGGATTTTTGAATCTCAGTTTAGTTGGTAAGATAGGTTCACCTATCTACCTAGGGAACCACCTAATGCCGGTCAACCTTTATGGAAAGACTGAGTTCCTCGGTTACCTTCGACTAGTACAAGGCTGGTAAGGTTGGTCATACTCCGAAGTCTCATACTTTCGGAGCTTCGAAGCCAAGAGAACATAGCTTCCTCAAGATTATCCTAAGGTTCCTGGGTATTGGTCACATGGGTCCTCTCTAATGGGGCTCGTCCACTCATCTTCCAAATGAAGAGATATCCCTCTTCAAGGCTTGAAATTTTCTATCCTTCCTGAGATTTATCATGAAATGGTTAAGGACTTGAGCCCAAAATCCCGGTCGCACGACAAGGAGTTTGAAAGAGGTATCCTCTTCAGATGGAAAATTTCATGTCGACACGATATCTCCCATTCCGGTTGTCATACAAGCTTACTCCCCCAGGAAGCCTTAGGAGCTAAGTTGAGCATACAGACTATCAGTCAGAATTGTAAGTTCACAAGGAGATGAAGGCATACACATATCATAACCATTCCACACAGAAGTCATTCAGAAATACACATATGTATAAATCAAAGCATTCATTCACTACTCCAGTTCAATACATAAAACATGGAAAATAATTATCAGAACCAGGTAACGTGAAGCGACTGCTGAAAGGGGTGCTTGTTTCCACCCAACCATAGGCTCAGTCACTCCAAATGGATTTACCACTAGCCACCCCCAAGCCAAAACACGATTCTCTGCAATAGAGTCCTTTCTTCCGGCTCAGCAAGAGTAGGGACGGAGGTTACTCTCCTCCTCCCGCAAGATCTTGGAAATGGTTTACACGATACCAAGCAAGGAGGGCCGACCTTGTTTATCAACTTGTATCATAACCTTCTCAGCCATTTCTTGCGACTAGATTGTTTATCTCCTCCTTCTTCCTTGAACCCGAGAGCTTAGCTTCTCGTCTTTGCACTCTTCTCGGGTCTTCCTCTACCCACCACACCTCCCTTTCTTGCCTTCCTCAGCAAGATTGCGTGTGGTGCAAATTCCTAGTCTCTGGTTAGGTGTGAAAGCCTTACAGATGGGTGCTCCACCCCATCCCCTCATTAACTCTTGAGGAGGTCTTTCCACCTACTAGCCTAACTATAATTCATATATGGGTGAGAGGACTATTCTGATCTTGAGCAATTAAATCCAGTAAGGTACTGGTTTGGTGAAGGTTAACGCAGCCATTCCTGGTCCCCTTCACCATCTCATTCATAGGATTTGTGGTCTCTCTTAGTACACCCCCCTTCCAGCAGTCATGCAACACTTTTTCATTTTTCTAGTAAATAACAAAATTTACATTCATTGACCTTTTATACAAAGGTCCATCAAATCAAACATTCACACATATTAAGTTTTTCATAGTCTCTTGGCTATTATAGTTAAATTTACAAAATGGGGGAAACAAGGTGTTACATGTGTGAAGATGTTTTTGGTTTATATAAGATTATGTCATTTGAAGTTTATTGAGATTTCACATTGTTTGTGTAGGAATTCATACTTTATTTCATAGGTGAAGTTGAAAGACAAACCAAGAACATAATCACCCATCAACTTATGAGAGATTGTACAAAAATCCTAATAGTTACTTAGCAAGTGGGAATGGTCTTAGATACATGTGAACATTGAGATGGTGTAAAGTGACAATGAATGAGAACATAGAGTACATCATCGTGATGTTAGGACATATCTAACAAAGATATGTTATAGTAAAGAAAAACACATATTGGCATCACTTGATTCACATTTCAAGAAGTAGAAACACAAACATCTATTATGGTGGAAATCACATGTTAAGTGGTGAAATCAATGATATGGGAGATAGATGTGCACAATTGTGACATTTAACTTCATATAAGAATTCCATACACATTCTCATGTACTAGAAATATTGTGGATGAGTTTGAGGCCAAATCAATGATTTTACCAAGTGTTTCCCATAAGTGCAATAAACTCTCAGGGGCCTCCTTCATGCATTAAAATTTGATTCATAGAACACGATCTCAATAAAATCATGCATACACATCAAATCCTATAAAACAAGGATGGAATAATAGTGAAGAAACTTGGATTCCATTGAAATGACTATCTTCATGAAATTGGTACTTTAGCGAGTTAGGCACTTTGTAAACATATTCAGTGGTCCTACATGATTAATTTTTTAGCACAAAAAAGGTCTACCTAGATTTTTTTTGAGACATACAGTATGAATACAATCGACATAATGCTATTCCAAGATCCAGACTTTTCTCATCTTTCTCTTTATTTTTGTAGGCCTACACATTGTCAAAGCCATAGCAACCATAAGCACAACCCATAATTCTATTCCAAGGTCCACACTTTTCTCATCTTTCTCTTTATTTTTGTAGGCCTACACATTGTCAAAGCCATGGCAACCATTAAATAAGCACAATCCATTCCCAAGCGATACGTGATGCTAGAGGCACAAAGGAATGCATGGTGTTAAAGAGAAATAAATTTGCAAGAAGAGATGTTATAGGAACAATGTAGTGGGGTTTGATGGAAAACTTGTATGTTTGCATAGGAGAACCCATTCAACCACAATGTTTTCAGCCATGGAATTAAAATGAAATGATTTTTAAACCTGGATTATCTGTTTCTTTACAGCGGTTTGTCTTGAATTTACTTTACACATTCGATATTATGTGTGCATTCTAACTTGAGTAGCGTTGGCCATGTTCAGTTCAAAGTATCCATCCAGGTTGGTGTGGTCAAAGACCAAACGACAACCTGGTGTTGAGAAAAATCCCATGGGCTTGTTTATTTTTCAAGTTTAGGCATTTTTGTAAGTTCGAACTCTTAAATTAATTTGACAATTGTTTTGCCTTCTTTTAATGTGAAGTCTTCTTTGAATGGGTTTGAGAGCCCTTTTTTGTCACTTCAAATGCTTATCTTGAAAGTTGGGCCAAGACACATTTTTAAGTTAAGAGTTCAAAATTTCCTTCAAATGACAATAAAGTCTTAATTTGAAATATTATCTTTGAAGTGACCCAATCAAGATCTTCTTGGGAAGAGGCTTGATGTCCTTATCTTTCGAATCAGACACATATTTGAAAGAGGCCTGACGACGTATTAGGTTGATCATTAGAAAGAACTCGATGACATATTTCAAAGAGGCCCAATGGTCTATTGGGACAACATTTAAAAAGAGCCCAATGGGATAACCATTTATGTTGGCATTCTATTACCTTTGAATGAGGCCTTTGGCCCTTACCCTATTTATTTCAAAGTCGAGAAGAACTTCGAAAAAGGATCAATGGCCTTTTTTCTTTTGCATGAGGCTTATCCTTGAAAGAAGCCCAATTGGATTTGTTTCAACTTTCAAAGTATTTTTGACATAGGCTCAATGGTTCATAAGGTGGATTAAAAATATATATTTTGAAGAGGGTTGAGGGCCTATTTAGTAATTTTTAAAAGGGGTCAATGAACATGTTTTGAAGAGGCATAATGGTATGAGGAAAATCCTTTTAAAGTGTCCAATGACTATCTTTCAATAGAGTTTGATGGTTTTACCATCAAGGAGATCTTTTGAAAAGGCTCGATGAGCTATCTTTTGTCCAGCAGGTTGAAATTTTGAAAGGGCTCAATGGATGATATTTAGAGAGGGTTTGATGGCTTTTCCTTTGAATTGGGTGGAACATTCAAGTCGATGGAATTTGCTTATGCAATAGACACATATTTAAGAAGGGTCCAAAGTGATCTTTCTAATAGGCACAATGGGTTATTCGAAAGGGGCTTGATGGCCTAGGTATGTGTGAGAATCGAGATGATCTTTGGATTGAACTCAATGGGTTCATTTGAATAATCCAAATGGGCTAAAGGTAGAGTAAGGGATAATGGCTCGATGAGTATGATTATCTCTTTCAAATGAGCCAAGGTAAGGTCCTTTAAATAGGTATGATGAAGCTTCTAAGAAGGATTAAGCCTTGGAAGGATAGCTCATATGAGAGATGTTTAAGTAGAAAAGGGGATGCTTGAGCTTGTTTAGACGCTTTAAGTTCTATGAAAAAGACAAAAAAGGTGCCCCTGCTTCTCGAATGTGGTGACATAAGGAGATGGGTACGTCATAGAAAACAATGCTAGTTAGAAGTTTTGTAGAGATCTATAGCTAGTAGAAGAAAACTTAATGGAGTAGAGGAGGTAATCACTTTGATGCAGTTGAGTCAATGGCATAAAGGAGAAGCTCATTGAACCCTTTGTAATTTGTTTTCCATGAGAAGTAATTAAAAAGGAGTTGAGAAAGAAATTTGAAGATGGAGTTTTTCCATTGGGTTTCTCCAAAGTAAATATTTGTGTTGTATTGTATGTGAATGTTGTTCACAAATTTGAATTATTTTCTTTTGAATATATAGTCACTAGTAAAAATTATAGTAGCATGAAACATAGAAGAGGAAATTCATTAATTTAATAATCAAGAATCTGTGTTGGTGAGTCCTGTTGGTCATAGGTTAAATGATTATAGATAATGCTTGGTACTTATATAAAATTGAGCAAAGTTCGAAATAAGAGAGATGCATCAGTATTAACATGGTTGGACTCATTGTCATCCTTCTCTTATATGTTGATGATATTGTTCTTCTTGCAAAAACTATTTATCATCTCCACAAGAAACTCAAAGTTCTCCAACATTTATGCAAAAAAGTTGAACTTGCCATTAATATTGATAAAACCAAGCTTATGATCATTATATCCTAGAAACAAACTTATCCTCCAATTGTGTATGGTAATAACACCGTGGAAGATGTCTAATCTTACAAATACTTAGATATTGATTTCAATTTCCATTTAAATTGAAACTTCAATGTTGAGAAGAAAATCATTGACAATGGGAAAGCTTGTTATATTTTGAAAAAAAAACGTTGAAATGTTTAACTATAGGATTGGGATAAGAAAATTTTAATTTCAACACTTTAGTTATCCCAGTTATTCTATGCAGTAGCGAAGTTTGTTTTTTCATCTGTTTTCACAGACTTGGAATAAAATTGAGCAAATCCAAAAACGTTTTATAACCTATTTTTTCGAAAAAGGTTGTACTTTCGTAGAGTTTAGAGCTATGATTAGGTATATAGAATATAAATATAAGCTACTCAAGTTGAGCAAGGATAAGCTCACTATTATTGCTTCTAGTATGAGCAATGACCACTATAGACTCAAGAGAGGTCACACTAGATATTTAGAAGCTTAGCCTAACTATTGAAATATAAAATATGACTATCAATTAATAAATGGCTATGACAATGAAATCATTAATAAGAGGAAGTTGAAATACTATCAAGATTTTATCAATCTTGATAGGGAAATCAAAACTATTTTTCCACTATCATGATCTTTAAAAAATGAATATCTAATGCTTATAAAAACCATAATAATCTTAGTAAAAATCTTATTTTAAAGAATATTTATTCGGTCTCATTTTTATATTTAATCAACTTTAATAATATTAAGAGAATTTAAGCATCATCACTTTATGTATTACAAGTTTTTCAGACTTTATATATATATATATATATATATATATATATATATATATATAATTTTATTTTATTTTAAGATTGTGATTTAAAGTCTCCAAAACTATAAAACTTTAGGTGAGATGATTGTGATTTTTATTTTCAACTAGCTTAAAGTCTCCAAAACTATACAATTTTAGGTAAGATGATTTTCATTTAACTTTCTTTACTTGAAAATTTAGAGAAAACTGTTCTTTGAATTTTAGTTGAATTAGTTAGTTGTTTTTAATTAAGATTGTGATTTTCATTTTTAACTAATTTAAGGTTTATAATATTAAGGAATTTTAGATGGAATAATTATCTAGCTTTCTTTATATGGACATTAAAAAGTAAATTCTTTAAATTTAAGTTGAAGTAAAATTATGATCTTTATTTTCAATTAATTTAATGTTTCCATACCTATAACACTTTAAGTGACACATTTTTTATTTAAATTTTACAATTTTGATTTAACTTTCTTTTTATATGATATGGGAAAAAAAATCTAGTTGAATTAGTTTGTTCATTTTGATGAAAGTTGTCATCTTTGTTTTAATTAATTTAAAGTTTTTGGAATCATATAATTTTAGTTACAATCACTTTCATTTAGATTTATTTATATAAATATGGATAAAAAAATTCTTTAAATTTTAGTTGAATTAGTTTGTTCCCTTTGATAAAGGTGTTTTTTTTTTGGTTAAAGTTGTGTTTTTTTGTTTTCAACTAATTCAAGGTTTATAAAATTATAGAACTTTAGGTGGTATCACTCAGATTTAGTTTTCAAGTGCAAATAAAACTTGGCCATGTGAATGATCAATAAGAAGGTAGACTTCCACTATATGAAATGTTTCTTGGTTTTGGATACTTAACTTGTTTCTTTTATTTTTAGGACGATCTTTTAACCAATCACAAATTGTTTTAAGTTATACTCCATAACTAAAAGGCAATGTCAATACCTCATAAGTATCCACCAAAAAAACCCTCTTTATTAATCATAGTTAAAATTATCCATGAAAAATCATGTGATTTTCACAACTCCTAGCCATCAACCCCATACATAAAATCTAAAATAGTGAAACCCATTACAATGTTACTAAATTATTTTGTTGAGTTTTATTACGGTTGTAACCTTTGCTTCAACTAATTTAAAGTCTTTATCAGTTTAGGTGGAATCTGGATTCACTTCGATTTAACTATGTACATGGATATGGAAAAATAGTATTTTCGTGGAATTAGTTTGTTCAAATGATATTTATTTTCAAAGCCTCCAAGTCTATAAAGCTTCACGTGGAACGACTTTTTATTTTTTTCAAATAAACAGAGGTCTCCACAAGTATAGAACTTCACGGGAACAAATCTTGTTTAGCTTTCACGCAATCTTTAGTACAAATATGAAAATGT
>JASDQU010373005.1:45584-55760 GCA_032191745.1 Picea mariana
CATAGATGTCGAGTCGAGTCTTTCATTAGGTCTCATATTTGAACCTTTCTTTCATCTGCCCTTATCATTTTTCTCCATCTAGTACAGAAATTGGTGACAACCTCAAAGTCAATGAATGAAATGAATATTGGGGGGCATGTCTCCAGCCTTTGATTATCATTCTGGAGTTATGCCACTATCTTTTCAATTTGGGGGAAGAGTACCAACCATCCATGGGTATCCCTACCTTTGGAAATTACGTTGGGAATTCAAAAGCATAATTTTCCTTTGACTATCATTATGGAGTTATGCCACTAGATTTTCAAGTTGGGGGCAGAGTACCAACCATCCATGGGTATCCCTACCTTTGGAAATTACGTTGGGAATTTACAGGCATAAGTTTAATTTTGTTTCAAGCTTGTGTAAAAATGAAACCAATACCGAGGTTAGTCTTTGTTCTTTCTCATGCTCGAAAAAACATGAGAATGTAACTGAGTAGAATTTTATCACTTTTTCAGACTCGTACAGGTTATACGAAAAAGGAACCCCCTGGAGTCTCCTTTAATATCTTTTCAGACCCTCTAAACATGAAAATATTGTCGAGTGATCTCACCTCCTTTCACACTCGTTAAAAGGTTTGAAAGGGTGTCTTTCGAGTGGTATTTTATCTCTTTTTCAGCCTCACGAGACTAAAATTATGAAAAAGGACAACCCTGGAGTCACCTTTAAGTTCTTTTCAGACTCTCTAAACATGAAAAACCATCGATTTTTCCTTCTCTGGACTCTCTAAACTACACATTGAAGGGCCCATATGGGAATGAACCCTTACTTCTTTTAGTTCGTTAAACAAAGGAAGAGGAAATTAACGAAGGTGAGTTATAATGAGAATGTGTTACCCTCCTCGAGCTTGTTAAGTTAAAAAGAGGTACTCGTCTATTTGGGTGGGGGGAAAATTGAAGGAAGTGGGTCAAGTTTTTTAGAAACATTTATGGCAGCTATTGTCTCCCTTGAACATGGCACCTATTTTTGTCTCGTCTTAGAGTTGGGTAATCCGCTAATCTCTGAGTCATACCAATTCCATGTGTCACCATACTTGTTCATCCAGTCGAAGATTTCTCTTATTGACGTTACATTACATTATTGGTACTCGTCGAGTCAATATTTCCAAGTCAGTTGTCGTGCCTCATCATGTTCAAGGGAAGTTTCACTTCAAACCATCCATCTGCAGTATTGCCAGTTTCCATTTCTTGTGTCAGTCTATACTCATTTGATTCACCATATTACATCACTTTCCTATGTCAGTTTTGTGTCGATGATGGGGGATACATCAAGGCCCTCCTTCGACGAGTCTCTTCCTATCAAATTCAAACATCATCCAAGAATTAGACTTAGAAACCAATTAGTACCTTGGGACCTGCATGCCTCAATGGCAGGCCTCCTCACTTCCGATAGTGAGTTTACATCATTGACCTCTGATCAAATGATTCCATGAATGTTTGACCTCATCTCATTTATTCACATTCGCTAGAATGTACTAGGGTACCTTGGGATTCATTGACATCATTGGTGATTTCCCTCGCACTTGTTAATGATTTACCTCAATGACCAGTAATTAAGTGGTTTCTACCATGTTCGACATCAAAACATCTATTCACATGGCTAGATTTGTACAACATCAGGATTGGGACGAAGACCCTAGGTTGAGCATTCACTCTGTTAAATTTAATTTCCCAAGTTGCGAAGGAGATCATTTGAGCATGTTGATGTATAGACTACCACATAGATCAACATTGTATTGGTCTGTGGCTATGTTTTATCATATTGTAGCTCCACTGTGTATTTTTCGTGGCTACGATTAGTTCATGTCATGGAGGTATGGATCCACATTGTATCTTTGGTGGTCATATCCTTAGTCAATATTTTTCATGGATCCGTAGTGTATTGGTCGGCGGTCGTGCTTTGAGTCATCTCATATTCCGAGCATAGGTATGCCTGCCTCAGAAATGGAACATATATTAATATTTCTTGATGGTTGTTTGTAGATTTTTCCGGGTTCTCCAACTCCACAACCTTGCATTAAATATTTGTAAAGTGTTTCGACCATCATTCTCTCTTTTGACCTCACACTTTAGGGGGAATTCTATTACACGTGAAAATTGCACACCTAGGTACCTCACCCTAAGTGTCGTAAATGTCATAAAAGTGTCTCATACACCTTGACACCATGGAATAACCTATGTCATGATTCCTAGTCAATGTGGAGGAGGGACATATTACATGAAGGCCAAAATACCAATTGCACATGAATTATTATTAATATTCATGAAAAAAAATTAATTAAGTGTGAGAATCCACCTCACATTTGGTTTCCTAGTCTTTTAGGGAAGGTAGAGGATCTCATGGATGGTTGAAATATTTCCTCCTTAAAATCCTTGAGAGATATTTCCTCCCTAAAATCCTTAAGAAATATTTTCTCCCCAAATATCTTTCAGATCCCTTTTTAGTGGATCTGATGAGTGATCCTCTCCATGGTGGTTAAGCCTCCAAATCCTATATAATGAGGGATTTCCATGGAGAAGGAAATAAAGGAGTTTAGAGACCAAACTTATGATCTCATGAATATAGGAGTTTAGAGATACCAAACTTATGATCTCATTATTTTGGAGCTTTGTGCAAGGGTTGGATGAGGAGGACTTGGGGAAGTTGTTGCAACTGTATCTATAGTTTGTAAGTAATCTTCTTGAGTTCTCATATTAATATATTGCTTGTCCTATTTCTTTCTATCTTATGTCTCTTTACATATGTTTGTATTATAGATGGATTTGATTGGACTAATATTATAGAATAGAGTAGGAGTTCTTTGTCTCGTTGTCCATTGCATTGTAGGTGTGAAACAATGCTAAGGATCTCGGAGATCAATCTCAAGTTGGAGTAGCGAGGACAAACATCGAAATTAGGTGCATCACATTTTCTTCCTTCTCCTTCTCTTTCTGATTAGTTAGTTAGATTCAAAGGATTGTTAGTGTCCAATGTTATAATGTTTTTTGTCTTGGTATAGGGGTCTATAATCCAGAAGTAGATTCACATGTCTGCAGGGGGATTTTCCTACAACAATTTGGTTTTGAAGAAGGTTCATAACATTGGTTGCACTACCTACAATTACTTGTTCTTGCTTAGAAATTTTCATGGAAATGTTGAGAACAGAAATATTGTTCTCTTGGTTGGCCTCTACAGATTTTAACCTTGTATAATTACATTTAATTACTGCAAATAGATTCTTAATAAAAACATTAAAGATACAATGGTACACACACATTGCACAAAGATTTTACCTTGGAAACCCAAACTGGGAAAACCAACAACCTGTTTAGAGCTGCACCTCTAATATTCTATTCATCAAAATGTCTTCATTGTTTACAATATATATATATATGATCTCACAGCATCCAAAACCCCTAATCCATTGACCTAGATTAGTCAACAATCCTAATTCTTTAATTGAAATTAGAAAACCATCAACGAAAACCATGTGCCTGAAAACTACTAAAATGGACACAAAAAATGACAAATGTTTTTTGGGGGGGCACTGTCCCCACCCCCTTGTGATACCCCCCCGTGCACCTGACACAACACAAACACTAGGTCTAGTTGTGAAAATAATATAACACATACCCAACATTCTCCCACTCGTTTTATTTGCATACAGGGGGTTACAGGGTTACATAGTCAACAATCCAGGGAAACAATGCCCACAAATCCTCTACACCAAGAGAACTTCTCAGCGCTCACAGATTTTGTTAATGAATTTGCAACATTTTTCAAAGTGTCCACCTTCATCAACAACACCTTTGTTTCTTAAACCATGTCTCTCACAAAGTGATATTGAACATCAATACGATTTGTCTTTGAATGATAAGTCGGGTTCCTCGCCAGGAAGATTGCACCCTAACTGTCACAATCTATCCTTACAACTTGTTGTACCAACCGAATACCTAAATACAATCTTTGTAACTATATTTTTTTTTTGCTTGCATGAGTGGTTGCCATGTATTCAACTTCTATAGTTGAGAGTGCTAGTATAGACCATCTTTTTCTCATCCAACTACTTGCTCCTCCAAACAAGTTAAACACATACCCACGTGTAGATCTTCTGCGATCCATATCTCCAGCCTAGTTTGCATCAACAAATCCATGTATGTCCAATGCTCTTTCCAATCATTTTCTTCTTTGGTATCACAATCCATAACTAGTAGTGTCACACAAATATCTAAGAAACCTCTTTACTATTGTCCAATGCTCCTTCCATGGTTTTGACATATACCTGCTCAAAACTCTCACTGCATGTGCAATGTCCTATCTTGTACAAACCATTGCATACATCAAACTGCCAACCACACTAGCATATAGAACATGGGACATGTCCTCTTCCTCTTCTTGTGTCTTGGGACAATGATCCACAGATAAATTTATACCTATAGGAGTAGGGACCCTGATCAGTTTACATTCCTGCATATTAAACCTCTACAATATTGTCTCAACATATTTCCTCTGATTTAACCAGAGTTTCATGTTTTCCTGATCTCTTTTAATTTCCATGACCAAAATAAAATTTGCAGCACCAAGATCCTTCATGTCAAACTTACATCACAACTGAGTTTTCACATCCTAGATAATCTCCTTGTCGTTTCTTATCATTAACATATCATCCATATACAAGATCAAGTAAATAAGATGATCAATGATTAATTTGAAATACACATAGTGATATGCTTCGCTCCTTCTGAAGCCAAGCCACAACATATAAGTATCAAATTTTTGATACCACATCCTTAGTGATTACTTTAACCCATACAGGGACTTTTTCAGCCTGCATACCAATGCTTTCTTTCCCTTCACAACAAAGCCTTTTAGATGCTTCATATAGATTTATTCTTCCAGATCCCCATGTAGGAATGTTGTCTTCACATCCATCTGTTATACTTCAAAATAAAATGCAATAGAAACATATAAAAGAAATCTAATAGAATTTAACTTAGAAACATGAGAAAAAATATCACCAAAGTCAATTCTCTCTACCTGGGAATAACATTTTGCTACTAACCGAACTTTGTATTTCTCCACTTTTCCTTTTGCATTCAACTTCTTCTTAAACACTCATTTATTTCCAATGGGATTTCTTCCAATAAAAAACTCCACTAGATCCCAAGCCTCATTCTTGTCCAAGGCTACCATTTCTTCAACCATGGTCTTTTTTCAGAGTTCTCCATCCTAAAAATCCATTGCCTTCCTAACAGTTCTAGGATCATCATCAGTAATGGACAAAGAAAAATTTGAATGGAAATCAAGTGGAGTATACTTTTTTAGTTTCCTTCTTTCCCGAACCGATATCCTTAATACTAGAGTATGAGGATCTTCTTATTATTATTCATGTTCTTCTATAGAGTCTGATTCATTACCCTTCAACTCAAACTCTATTTTCTCTAGTTGTTCCTTCCTTGGTAGGAATTCTCATTTGAAAATATATTTGATTTCTCTAAATACCACATCTCGGCTATACAATACCTTCTTAGTTTCTAGGTTCTAAATCTTATAACCTTTCATACCATCTTTATGCCCAATAAAGATACACTTTTCAGCCCTTTTATCTAGCTTACTCATGTTTTCCTTTGGAATGTGAACATATGCATCACATCCAAATACCCAGAGATGTGTGAGAGAGGGTTTCTTACTAGTCCATACCTTGTGTGGAGTCTTTTCATCCATTGTTCATGAGGGTGATTGATTGAACAGGTAACATGTGGCACCCACTACCTCTACCCATAATTCCTATCCTAACCCAACACTATTGAGCATGCACCTTGATTTTTCCATCAGCATCTTGTTCATCCTTTCTGCAACTCCATTTTTTTGAGGTGTATATGGAGTAGTCTTCTTCCTTTTTATATGATACTTCTTACAGAATTATTCGAATTGATTTCCACAAAAATCTCCACCATTATCATTCTTCAACACCTTAATTATTTTCTCTATTTGATTCTCCACAAGAGACTTAAACTCTTTAAACTTTTCAAAAACTTCAGATTTTTTCTTGAGGAAATATATTCAAGTATTCATCAAGAAGTCATCTATAAATGAGACATAATACACATATTTTCTTAGTGATGGAATTGACACACATCCAAACACGTTACCGTGCACCGACTGTAAAATTCCCTCTGCCCTCATTGCACTAGGAGGGGATCTTACCCGATTTTGCTTCCCATATATACAATGTTCACATAAATAAAAATCTAGAGAGAAATTAGACATACTTTCAACCATACATTTATTGTGTAGTAGTATAAGTCCCTTCTCTCGTATATGCCTCAGTCTTTGATGCCACATCATAGTCTTTTCTCCAAATATTGTAGGATTTTTTTCTTTTTCATATCCAATCTAGAGAACACTAGAATTATTTCACCCATCACTAATAGTACTTCCCTGCAGCTTATAAAAAGTTTCAATCTAAACTCCCTTCAACAACACCATTTCCCCTCAAACCATCCTGCAGGTTTCTTTCTCAAACACTTTTTTTACCCCTATATTGTCCATTTTGCTTACATAAATCAAGTTTCTAGACAATCTTGGGTTGTGCAGAACACCAAGCAATTTTCTTATCCTTCCATCCATGATCTTCAACTTGAATTTTCCTCATCGTATGATTTTGGTTGTCACGTAATCACTTACGAAAACATCACCTCCATCATACCTTTCATACTCACAAAACCACTCCCTATAGGGAGTCATATGAAAGGATGCACCTAAGTCAACTGGTCATTCCTCATGATCTGCATGTGTGCTTGAAGAAGACAAGTACATATCCCTTCCTTCTTCTGCTAAGGTTTTTTCTTCTATATAAGGGGCCTCATCAAATCCCTTCCCTCTCTTAACACTTTCGGATCTACATTGCTTCTTGTAGTTCCCTTATTTTCCACATCTCCAACATATGTTTACAAATTTTTCAGGAGATTTAGATCTTCCCTTAGATTTACATCTCCCACTTGAGGACTTAGATCTATTTCTTTCCTGAGAGTGTCCTCTTGCAAATAAGGCATATGTGCTCTATCCTTTCATTTTTTTTGGCCTCATCTCCTCCGAAAACAAGGATGATACCACATCATCAAAAATTAAGGTAGTTGTATTACTACCTATGGCTACAACTAGACCATCCCACGAGTCTAGTAAATAGCACAATAAATTAATGCACTTATCTTAATTGGAAGTCTTAACATCAACATATAATATCTGACTTACCACTGTATTGAAGGCATTTAGATGCTCTATCACTGAGTCTCCATCTTTCATCATCATGTTGTACAAATTCTTCTACATGAACAGATTTTTTACTGGATACTTAGACTGATACAAATCCCCTAATTTATTCCATAAATCCTTGGTTGCATCTTCCCCTAACACATTCAATAATATTGAATGCGAGAGACAGAACTGGATTGTGCTCTTCTCCTTCCAATCAAACTTTTCCTAGTATTGTGCTGATGTTCTTGTAGGTGCAGTACCTATATCCACAACGATCCACTGATATTTGTCCACCAACATATCTTCCATATTGAGCTTCCACAACTCAAAACTTTTCCCATTAAATTTATCGATCTCTATTTTCAAATTTTTCACCATTTCTTTGATGGAATATTGGTTGTTGTCATTGATGTCAACCCTAGTCATCGGTTTTGTACCCCAAGATTGATGAAGATATTTGGACATCAAGGATAGTACACATGCAGATACAACACCCATGGATGGATAGTATACACCATGTTGTTTCTGGTGGTAGGTGGCACATCACGTGGATCCTCATGGTTGAGGAGAAATGAATTTTTGAAGATGACAAAGTGAACTAAACAAAGAAGTATAGGTCGGCCCTAAAGATAATTAAAGAAAAGAACTACAAAATAAGAAAGAGTCAGGTCGACCCTAATGAAAAAAGGCAGTGTCACAACAAGTATAAATACACATTGAAGATACATCATTTTATCATCCAAGAAAGTGTGATGGAGCTAGCATATGTGGGTCTGCACTTGTGCTAGGAGTATGTGTGGAATTTAGCATGGAGCACTAGAAAATTTGGGTCATTTTGTGACGGCTATTTCGACGCTCTTGCAATGCTATGTCGTGGATATTGCGACAAATATTGAGTTTCTGAAACGTTGTTTTATGGCACATGGAAATTTTGATGAACTTGAATTAAATTCACAAGAGAGACGACCCTAGGGAACTTCTCACAATTGCGACAAAAAAAGAAATATCATCGCAAATACGGCAATATAGGAAAACTAAGTGAAACCAACAATTCGTCTCAATTGCAACGATGATTGTGACGACAATTTTTGTTGTTAATGTAGAGAATTCGTTGCAACAATTTTTATTGTCGTCACATTTGAGACGACATTGAAACCAACAGTTCATCTCAATTGTGACAACCATTGCGAAGAAAATTTTTGTTGTCTATATAGGAAATTTTTCGCATCAATTTTTATTGTCATCGCACTTGCGATGACAACTGTTTTTTTTGTTTGTTTATATAGTGATTCGTCGTAGGAATGACACCATTTCTTTTTTTATATAGCAAATTCGTCGCAGTAATTTTATTGTTGTCACACTTGCAATGACAACATTTTTTTGTTTATATACGGATTCGTCGCAGGAACGACAACATTTCTTTGTTTGTATATCAAATGTGTCGCAACAATTTAATTGTCGTTGCACTTGCAACGACAACATTTCTTTGTTTATATAGCGAATTTGTCGCATGTATATTAGTTTCGTCGAAAGTGCGACAAACAATATTTATTAAAAAAAAAAAAAATTAGGTGGCAATATTAATATTAATATTACCATATTAATAACTGTCAATAGAAAACATTGACATTATTTATTATTTATATTAATAACTTCTTTTGCATTGGGACTTGGTGTTTTTTCCAACAACCAAGCAAAATCTTATGCACTTTGGAAAGGATTGAAAATTTCTAAAGGTTCATGTGCTCAATCATTGGTTGTGGTGATATTTAAATACAATCATTAACCATATGGAATTCATTGTGTGCTAAAATAGTCTCATTAAAGGTTACAAGGTTACATATAAAATAAATAATGCAATATAGAAGATGAAATACTCAAAGAAAATGTGTCTAAACTGAAATATGTGCTCGGGTAGTACAAAAACTATTTGATAATACTCATTTCAATAGGTCAATGACAATGTATGTCTTTGATGTAAGAGTTTCACATGGTGTATTTTACAAATACAAAACACAATCCTAAGACTCTAACACAACACTAATGACCTTCACTCAAATAGTTAAATAGTAATTAGGCCTTCCAAGTACTTCAATGTATGGTGATGCAACCCACCATAGAAAACACATGAAGGCATGAGAGGCACTATGATTCCACTATAGGGGAAGATGAAAGGGGACCTATGGGAAAATAAATGCTCTTTCTCCAAGGTCATTCTCAGAACTCGTATTTTTCTACAATGTGCCTTAAATGAAGCCATATACCTTCTTTGACTTATCAACCAATCCTTGAATCTATGTAAGAGGTTTGTGGGGAAAGTCTTTTCACATAATAATGGGAGCATGGGTTGAGTACAATATTAATGCCATGGGCAGTGTAAGAGTCATACATTCTGCTAGTTATAGGTAATTTCATCCATCATTTCCACCAATGATATCATTGTCATTGACTCTAACATTGTGGGAAGCACTCTAACATTAATTCTCTACATATTTCATGTTTTATTCTCCATTTCCAGCCCATACCAATTTGAAAATTAACCAAAATCAACATCAAGAAGAGGAAAATTGTAGACTTTGGATGAAATATAGTGGTTGTAGGTGAGAATATAGGATAGGGAAGATAACAATTCATCATTCACTATCCATTATATACTCTTTATATCCTTGAGATACAAATATAGTTCTTTTAGGAAATTCTTAGAAAGAATACAATAGATCAAGATTTTTCTATCCACACTAAAGAGAACTAGAGAGAATAATATATCTAAGGGACCATGAAGTACATAAAGTGAATATATTCCTTATGTTGCATGTTGTAGTGGAAGAGAGTTCCTTATCTATCGCGGGATGAATCAGATTCTTGTAATGCTTTGTGTTGAGAAGGTTAGATAAGAATGTG
>JASDQU010373005.1:55860-73301 GCA_032191745.1 Picea mariana
CTGTGTCATACAAGTGTTCGACAAATTATTCATAACCTTTAAGTTCACTAGCAACAATGTAGCGGAGAGAAGATTTGCTCTTGATCCTTCATAAAGTCGTTTATTTGCCTTTTCTAATAGAGGTTCATCATAAATACCAACATTTTCCCCATCCTCATCCGGCTACGAAAACAAATCTTGGATCATTTGATTTTTCCCATCATCTTCTTCCATGGGATCATTAACTTGATTTGTCCCATCATCTTCTTCCATGAGATCCTCATTTTCTTGGTCATGATGATGTTCCTCAGCTTGTACAACATCATTTCTACGAATACTTGGTGCAATATTCTACGGAAAGTTAGAGGGAAACTCTAACTTTATAATTACAAACAATCATGCAAAATTAGTGTATACTATAACAAACATTCAAACAATACACACACACACACACACACACACATATATATATATATATATATATATTAAAATTCTTACGGGACATCTGAGCCAACATTTTTTACAAGGGAAATAACATCTACCATCACCCTTTTCACTCGCTTTACTTTTTTCCCCACCTCTAACAACATTTTACGACATTTTTCCGCAAAAAAATACCCTTTCGGAACTGTCTTTGTTATAGAAAGATTGTCACAACATATTTAAATCGTCAAATATTTATAGTCCAATTTTAGGTCACTATCGTCGTAATTTCGATGAACGTGACCTAAAAATATATATATATTTTTACCTATTTATTTTAGGTCATTTTCAATGGTCAATTTTAAGGTTAGGTAAGTCGTCGCTCTTGCAATGGACAAACTTCATTCGTCTCTCTTGCGACGAACATTGACCATAATAATTTATTCAAACTACATGCGTCGAGATAGCGATGAATACGGGTTAGATTTATAAAAATTGAACTTTTTCTCTTGCATGTTGAGATGAAAGAGTACTTTCGTCGCAAGTGGTCATCACAAATTTTTCAATATGTAGTAGTGGAGTAAGTCTGAGGTGGCGAAGTCTGAAAGGCCTGGAAGTTTCAGAATCACAAAAACCCTAGTGTTCTTAGGCATACATGGGCTATCAGTGTACTAGGGTGTGTGCATACGCGAGCTATCAATATATTAGGGTGTGTACATACATGAGCTATCAGTGTATTATGGTGCATACATACGTGGGCTATCGGTATAATAGGTAGCGTACATGAGAAGAGGATTGGGAAAGAAGGCACCTCTTGGCATCTGGTTCAGGTTTCTAAGTATGGTTATGTTCCAGTGATGATATTATCAGTGATATGGTGATGTAAGGCTTATTATCTTTTGTATTCTCTTGGGTGGAAGGAAGGGGCAAGGGTAGAGTGTTTAACCCCCTCTTTATCTTGGAGGATTGTATCTTCCCTTGGAGGTTCATCCCTCCCTTGAACTTGGAAGTTATAGCTTCCCTTGGAAGTCATTACTTCCCTTGAACAATAACTATTGATTATTTCTCATATATTGTGTATGGTGTATTGTGGTGTATTGGTGTAACTCTTCTACTATTTTTCATTGCTCATTGGATATAATTAAATAGTTTAAGTATAAGTTGAAAAAGTTTTTAAAATTGTACTTGATACTGATTCACCCCCCTCTCAGTATCAACAATTGGTATCATAGCAGGTTTCCTTCAGAACAATTTAACCACTGGAAGGGAAATCCTAAGCAGATATGGATGACCATGAGCACATTTCAAATGGGATTCAATGATTTGATGGAAGAAATTATGCATATTGGAGTGATAGAGTGAAAACTTACCTAAAAACTTTGGGAGTAGACATTTGGTACTCAGTTGTAAATGGCTATGTAATCCCAACAAATGCTCCAACTGATCTAAATGAGAAGAAACTTATGAGTTGTAATTCAAAAGCTGGACATGTTATTCTAGGAGAGTTGGCACCAACCATTGCTAGAAAAGTGATGGGATGCAGCACTGCTAAAGAGGTATGGAACAAACTCAAGAGTATCTATGAAGGTCATCCAAAAGTTAAGGAGGTCAAGCTTCAACGACATAGAGTACAATTTGAAAAGTTGAAGATGGATGAAAAGGAAGATATTGCAACCTATTTTCTTAGAGTTGATGAATTTGTTAATGCTATTAGAGGATTAGGTGAAGATCTCAATGAATCCTATATTGTACAAAAAGTGTTGAGATCACTTCTCTTAAAGTATGATGCTAAGGTCTCTGTCATTGAAGAAACTAGGGACTTGACCAAAATGACAATGGATGAATTACATGGGTCTCTTATAGAATATGAAATGAGAACAGGTACAGAAAGTGACCAGCCGTACAATGAAGCAGCCTTTAAATCCATAAAGAAGACAAAAGACAAGGATAACAACCTTGATAAAGAAATAGCAAATTTCGTAAGAAGGTTCTATAAAGGAAGTGGAAGATACAAAGGTAAGTCTCCTCTCAAATGCTTTAACTATGGTAGAATAGGACATATTGTTGAAAACTGCTACTATAAAAAGATAAGTCTCAACATTAAAAAGAGCTTCTACTCCAAGGATGATGACATATTCTCATATGAGAGTGATGAAGAAGATAATGATGGAGGAGAAGTCCTCTTCATAACCCAAGAAACCCGGGATGATGATCAAAAGAGTTCTAAAGAAGAAGAAATCGTTTCTGAAGAAGATTCATATGAAAAAACCAACATTGATTCATTTTGAGGATACAAAGACAACGTAGAGAGTGAACAAGAATATGAGAATCTTGAAAAGTTGAAGCATGTCGAATCTGAAAATAACAAGCTTAGAAACACAAACATAGTACTAAAAGGTGAATTGAGTAGTTGTGAAGAAGAGAATTGCAGGCTTGAAAAGACCATTGGTATCTTGAAGGAACAATTAAAAGATTGTGAGAAATTGAAAGTAGAATTGGATAACACAAAAGGGGAGCTACTATTGACAACAAAAAAGTTGAAGAAGTTCGAAAAAATCACTGAAAAATTAGATGAGATCCTTAGCATTCAAAGAACTCCAAACGACAAGATAGGACTAGGATACAATGACAGTTTGGAGACAACAAAACAAGAGAAGGAAGATGAAAAGGATGAAACCAACACTCTAGAGAAATTTGAACAAAAAGATAGAAGACTATAATTCAGAAGAAATGAGACATCAAGAAGATCCTCTCCCATCAGGTATGAAAGCAATAACTATGAAGGAAACTACAGAAGAATAGATCGTGAACCCATATGGACTACACCACAAAGAAGATCACTTACTCCAAGGTATCAAAATTTATTTCTTGGACATTGTTATACTTGTGGAAATTTTGGACACAAGGCAATCAATTGTAGAATCAATGAAAGGAATAACTACACAAGATACATGAATGGTGCAAATAGTAGATATTAAAATGTTTGCACCTGTCAACAAAAATTATAATCCATTTGACCCATCAATGGATCAAAATATTGTATGCTACAAGTGCAATAATCTTGGTCACAAAGCACGAGATTGCAAAGAGATGAAAGAAGATAATCCTATGCCAAATATCCCTATACCAACTACAACATGGAAAAGGAAAGAAATTCCACAAAATGAAAAATGTTGAATAGCATTGGTCACTAAAGAATGCAAAGAAGAATATGAATGGTTCATAGACAGTGGGTGCTCATCTCATATGACCAGAGATCAAAGTGAATTTTTCAGCTTGAAGAAAAAGGGTGGAAATGTTGCATTTGGAGATGACTCATCTACCAAAATAATTGGAAAAGGAACTATTAAACTTGGAAGTGAAAATGTAAAAGCAGGAAAATTCCTATTGGTTGAATATCTGAAGCATAATATCCTCAGTGTCAGAAAAATATGTGATCAAGGATACACTCTTACGTTTGACTCCCAAAAATGTAAATTCAAAGAAAAGAACTCGAGAAGATTGGTTGCAACTACAACAAGAAGACCGAACAACATATACATCCTAAACATGAAGAAGAGAGAGAAGACATAAGCCACACAAAAGGATTCCAAGGAAGAAAAAGTCCCAAAGACCAAAAATAAGGATGAACTAAGATTGAGTGCCACATGTTCAGGGGGAGCAGCCCCAAAGAAGAAGGTCACCTTATGCCATTGAACTCAGGCGGAGAAGCCCCACCCTTTTCCATTGATGTCAAAGGGGGAGAGAAATCGGGATCATGAGGATAGGGGGATCATATGTTGCCATCAATGCCAAAGGGGGAGATTGTTGGAAGATTGGTTTTTGTCATTGATGTCAACCCTACTCATTGGTTTTGGACCCCAAGATTGATGAAGATATTTGGACATGAAGGATAGTGCACATGCATATACAATATCCATGGATGGATAGTATACATCATGATGTTTCTAGTGGTAGTTGGAACATCAAGTGGATCCTCATGGTTGAGGAGAAATGAATTTTTGAAGATGACAAAGTGAATTAAGCAAAGAAGTATAGTTCGGCCTGAATATAATTAAAGAAAAGAACTACAAAATAAGAAAGCTTCAAGTCATCCCTACTGACAAAAGGCAGTGCCACAACAAGTATAAATACACATCGAAGATACATCATTTTATCATCCAATAAAGTGTGATGGAGCTAGCAGAAGTGGGTCTGCACTTGTGCTAGGAGTATGTGTGAAATTTAGCGTGGAGTAAGTCTAAGGTGGCCAAGTCTGAAAGGCCCAGAAGTTTCAAAATAGCGAAAAACCTAGTGTTCTGAGGTGTATGCGGTATATTAGTGTATTAGGGTGTGTACATACGTGGGTTATCAGTGTATTAGGGTGCGTACATATGCAGGCTATCAGTATAACATGTAGCGTACATGAGAAAAGGCTTGGGAAATAAGGTACCTCTTGGAATCCGGTTTGGATTTCTAAGTATGGTTATGTTCCAGTGATGATATTATCAGTGATATGATGATGCAATGCTTATTATCTTTTGTATTCTCTTGGGTGGAAGGAAGGGGAAAATATAGAGGTTTTAACCCCCTCTTTATCTTGGAGTATTGTATCTTCCCTTGGAGGTCCATCCCTCCCTTGAACATGGAAGTTGTAGCTTCCCTTGGAAGTCATTACTTGCCTTGAACAATAATTATTGATTATTTCTAATATATTGTGCATGGTGTATTGTGGTGTATTGGTGTAACTCTTCTACTATTGTTCATTTCTCATTGGATATAATTGAAGGGTTTAAGTATAAGTTGAAAAAAAATTTAAAATTGTACTTGATGCTGATTCAGCCCCCTCTCAGTATCAACATTCTTTTCACCTAAAGAATTCATACCACATATCTCCCACTGTAACAGGGATTATCACATACCCGAGCTAAATACCTGACCACAAAGGCATCCCACTGAAGGTAATAATTTATCTAATGCCAAATGTAGATTTTAACCTTGTACAATTAATTACTACAAATAGATTCTTAATAAAAATAGAAAAGATACAATGAAACACACACACACACACACATTACACAAATATTTTACCCTCGAATTTCTAATTCAGGTTAAGGAATTTGGGTTGTTGACTAATCTAGGTCAATGGATTAGGGGTTTTAGATGGTGTGTGTGTGTGTGTGTGTGATCTCATGACATCCAAAAACCCTAACCCATTGACATGGATAAGTCAACAACCCTAATTCCTTAACTGGAATTAGAAAATCATCGGACAAAACCATGTCCCAAAAAACCACTAAAACAAACACAAAAAAATTCAATTTTGTTTTAGGGGCCCAACCCACGTGCAGCCCCCTTGCTGGGGGGATAGCACCCCCCCCTCCCCCGTGATCTCCCTGCATTACCGATGCAACACAGACACTAGTTCTAGTCGTGCAAATAATATAACACATACCCAACAACCTCTTTATTCCTATGGAGGATCTTTCGAGCTTCCCTCCACTTGAGACTATCCATCTCGAACATAGAGAAAACCTTCGCAAAAATGATAAAGGAACCAATCCAAGTAACCCCCAAATATCTTATTCCAATTTTGGTCTTAATTCACCGGTATCTAATTCCAATTCCAAGTCTTTTAAAGGAAAGAAATGAAGAATTATCTTGGAAACATTAAGCATGAAATTCAAATGAAACATCAACAGGGAAAACAACCAGATAACCTAAGGTTTCCCAGTCTGATCCAAGAAAATTGTTGTCATTGAAAACACCTATCAATGCAACCTTGCCACTTTCGATTGCCATATGATGTTGTTGAACCCGCATAAACCCACCCCAAAACCACCTTTCCTTCTTAAACCCCGATCTACCTCTCTTCTAGGGAACCCATACGAGACCCACCAAAGTTGAGATGTGGCCTTCTCCACCAAGGAATCGTCACTATATATCATATCCATTTCCAAGAAAATCCCACATTTCAATACAAACTTGCATAGGCGAAATTGTATACTAATGCATTCCACTAAGCCTTTCAAGTGTGTGAACAATGATGGCCACTTACTGAATCTCCCTTGGCGTATCCTGTCACGACCTTGCATTAATTGGAATGAAATGTTGTAAAGGCTTGGAATTTGATTAAGGGGTTGATGCCTCTCACCCAATTTTTTATTAACATTCCCAGACTTAGGTGTGAGTCTACCTTGGCCCAATGGTCAACCTTGCAATTGAGATCCCTCTTTAAGTGGAAGAATGAAACCCTATCGAAGCTGGAGGCCATTCTTTTTATCCTAAAAAAGAGATAATTCAATGTGTTTCTCCCCAGTTCTATGTGTTTTACCATGGCTCCTATGACCAACATCGAATCCCTTAGAATCATTAGATGATTAATCCATGCTTCCTTTGCAATACTTGGACCCATCCATAATGAGTAGGCCACAGTGAGATTATTTTAGATATTTCCAAGTCCCTAGGCATATTAAACCAACATGTTTCCTCTAGGATCATGTAGACTCCCCTTGCCACCTTCCATCCCTAGATTTTTTCGTGAATCTCGATTGAAAAAAGGATGTTTGTATTTTTTGTACTTTCCAAACCACAAATTCAGATTGATCTTTCCTTACCACCCACTATGGAAGGATGACTCCCCTCCCATTGAAACAAGGAAAACCAGTACTATCCAACTGAAAATTTGAAATCCAATATTTTTCTTGGTCATTTGATACATGATCTTTCAATTTAACTTTGTTCTACATATCCTTAGAGAGAAGAGAGACAAATTTAGAGGCAATTTTCCTAGGATGTATCCTCTCATTTCGAAAATTTTTCTTGTTTATAGCAAGACAAATTTTCCAACACATATACTTTTGTATCTCTTCCCATACTCCTAAATACTAGCTTTTGATCAAATATTCCATGAGAGAGGATGCACCACTTTGTAAAGAACTCCTAACACATTGAGGCAATCCAACTCTTTTATATAAACCTACTAAGACACGGTTCTAGGCCTCTTTGAAATAACCATAATCAATGAACAAGTGATGCAAGGATTCCTCTACCTTAGTGAAAAAGGCACATTGAGAAGGGATATATATTCCTCTTTTCTTGAGATTGTTTGATGTGAGCACTTTCCCATGAACCAAAATTCAACAGAAGACATTTATCTTTGGCAAACCATTTCCATGCCAAATTTTCTTCCACAAATTAGATCACTGTGAAAGATTGGTTGCTTCCAGCAGAGCATTATAACCGACCTTGACTAAGATAATTGATTCCCCCCCATCCTATATTTTATTTCTCCTATATATTCCAAGGCACACACCTCAAAAGAGCCTAAATTAAGGAATGAGTAAGGGGACTAATATTTGATATTGGAGACCTCAACCTCCAACCAAACCAATTAACAAAGTCCTCATCCTAATTGGATATATCATGAAGGGTGTAAATCTCTTTCTCTCGCATCCATGCCTAAAGAGAAACCAAATATTCATGGGTCGACAATTGTTCCTTTCCATGTATACCATCCTCCCATACATCAATCAATTTCCCATTCCCCAGAATCCAAGTTAAATTTTCTTGAATTAATGGAATGGAATCTTTGATTAACTTGAGAATAGGTGATCTTTTTGTTTCTCTGAGTGGATGTTTTATGTGTCACTATCCCAGTCTCTTGAAATACTTCTTCCATAATATCTTTTTACACCATGTTGTACTATTCATAATCAATGTGCATAACATTTTCACTCCCATGGCCATGTTCATTATGATGGGATCCCTTATCCCCAATCCACCTCTATCTTTTGGATTCTTGGCTACCATCCAATTGATGAGACAAGATTTATTTTCATTAGCTTTTCCCCTTTTCCATAAAAATATCTAGATTTCCATGGATCTCTAATTCATGTTTAGTAAAGGATCCAACAACGCCAAACACTAATAAAGGGGTAAGGTTGATAATATGGCTTTAATGATAACAATATTTCCTATGGGGTTAAGCCATTAAGAACCTCGCTACACAAATGTATTCCTGATTTTCTCAATAATGCAATGCCATTCCTGTGACAATTCATTTTTAAGGGATATTGGGATCCCAAGGCATTGAAATGAGGACCATCTCTCTACAATTTTGAATTCAAAAAGTTGAGAAACTACTTGCATCACTAATGGGTGTTCTATAGGCACTAAATCCCTCAATTAAATTGTCAACCCGGGGTAAGTAAACTTAGAGTTGTAGCACTATATGTGCCAAGGAAGAAAATCTAGAGGAAGTATAGTCTAACTAAGGAGATGGTCTATCTAAGGGCTAGTCTACTTGAGCAAAGACTATCATTGAGAAAACCCTATCAAGGAACTTGAACTATTTACCTTAAGCAACTTTTAAACAATGGATCGATGGATTGTCCTAAAGAAGCAAATGAAAACCCTACTTTGAACAAGTTAACTTAATCAATCTAATGAGAAAAAGCAAGCCAAATATTTAATCTATTCAACTTAATGAGCAGCAACAACAACAAATTAATCTAATCAATCTATTCAAATCAATGAGCAGCAGCAAGTAAGCAAGTAGACAATTAAACAACTAACCTATTAAAACTTATTCAACAAGTAAGCTAATCAAAACTACTCAACAGGTAACTAATCAAAACTATTCAGCAAGTGAGCTCTATTCTTAAGATAAAACTCATAATTACTTCTAATCTGCAAAGTGAAATATTAACCTATTGAATTAAAATCATCATGACAGTATTCAAAGATTAATCAACAACTATTCTTAATCTACAATAACAATAAACTTCAAATATCATGATTATGTCTTCGATGTCTTATGACATCACGATGGCATCTAAAAATTAGTGATAACTCAAGAGGAATAATTTCAATATTAACTTCTATGGAGAAATGAAAAGTATGAATCAAGCAATCTAACGAGAGCTTAGCCATCATAGAAGAAATATCAACTACCCTGAAAAATCCATGTGATCTCTCAATTTTATGCATTAATCATCAATAATAAGAAAACACTCTTCTACTTAATTCAAATGTACTCTTATGCTATTTAAGAAAATTCATACAAATAAAAACTCATAACTAAAAGCTCAACTCAAACTCAAACTTATAATTAAAGTTGCAATTTAAATCTAGAATGGCAATTTTATAAACTAAACTAAACTAATCCTATTATTAAAAACTCAAATTGCAAATTGAAATGCTTATAAAAACATAATTCAAATTCTACTTCTACCTCAACATACTACAACAAAATTGATAAGAAAAATAGATAAGCAAACTGAGAATTAAATGCATAAAACTCGCAACTATTAATCCATTGAAACTTTGCCAAGGAAACTTTGTACTATGTGTTAAATTAATACTATGTTTCAGCTATTCTATTTCAACCTGCATAAATTCAAAATAGCATTTAACACACAAAAAGGTTAGTATCTTGCAAGATATTTACTAATGATTAAAAGACACAACATATTAACAACTATCCTCTACAAGCAACCTGCAAAAAGGGAAGTTAAAGAATTAAATTATGAACAACAAACACACAACATGTAAAATGATAAAAACACATATAACAGAAAATGGAAGAAATGATGCCCCGCATGGGGTGACACGCTGCGAAGGCGTGACAGCAGGCTATGCACTGAGCCGGGGATTAAATGCTAGAGGCCGTCACCATTGTACCCGCATTAACGATGCAGGACAGCCATAACAGCAACTCTGCGATGGGAGGACTCCTCCCTCGAGCGACCATTTACGATCTAGGATTACTCGGCAAGTTTGATGTTAAAGGCAGTTATGGGTATTCGAAGTCTGGTTATTCGTTCTCTCTTGCTCCGGTCTCGGCTCTACTCCTCGTTTGGAGGCTCTGGTGTAGTTTCATGCTCCTTGCGCCCTGGTTCACCATCCTTTCGTGGAGCATTGACGCGAGTCCTCCTGCTTGTGCTCTCAATTGGCTTATGCCCTCGTCCCAGCCTTTGAGTTTTTATGGGCGAGCGCTCTGCAATATGACTAGGAAACGAGGAACACCTCGTCGTGGAGCTGCTTGGTACACCCTCAAGGAGCAGCGGCAGCGTAAAGAGAACCTCGAACGTGCTCTGGTCATGGCTACTTCACTACTTAGAAAGAAGGCTCTATCAGAGGAGAAGGCTCTTCTCTCCACCATCGCCCAAAAGGATGATGGCCGCAGCATTGCGGACACCGTTAAGTTGGAGAACGGAACTGAGGAACTGCACCCGGCTTGCATTGTAGAGGAGGACCCGAATTTGGAGGACCTGACGACAATAGAGGCACCCTGCGATACAGTGAGGTCTGGCAGTGGGGAAAATAAGCCCAATTTGGGTTTGGACGCCGATTTTCCTAGTTTCATTGTGGAAGAGGTTCCCTGGCAGGACCTGGAAGCTGCGATGGATGTGGATGGTGCGAAAAGAAGCAAGGAATGGAGCGAAGGGAAGGATGATGCGAAGAGAAGGACACCCGACGACGAAGGTGGTGATCTGCATGGATTTCTCCTCTGTGAGGAGCACATGTCCCTGGTGTTCGAGCTCCAAGGCCACATGTCTGACCTGGAGCATCGTGCCCTCATCATGGGCCAACGCCTGGACATGCTTCTCGATGCTTACTCTGGCGCTCCAGCTCGGCGAAAGTGCCCCCTCTGCACGCAGTCTTTCGCCATCCCAGCTAGGTCCACGTGGAAGACAGATGATGGCGACAGGTCACCAATTACCTAGGTTTTTCATGTTCTCTGGCTCTTTAGTTTTATGCTCTTTTAGACTTTAGGCACCTGTCCTGGTTTCCTCCGGGCAGGATGGATGCCACTAGTTTACAGTTGCTTTTTTGTTATGCACCTATGCTGGTTTCCGGTTTCCGACAGCATTTTGGGTAACTCAGACTCTTGACTATGTACATCTTGTTACATTTTTTTGCTAATATATTATAGTAGGCTCCCCCTTTTTTATTTAAAAAAGAAAAGAAAATGGAAGAAATAATAATTGCATAATTGAAATACACAAGATAACTATCTAAGTATTCACTCATACCACTAGTGGGCCCCCAAGTAGGTCTTGGCTACTCCTCAACATCAAATCGTGAGCTAAATCAACACGGTTCTGGTCATTAAATTAAAAATGCAATCTAGCACAAGTTTATGGAAATGTCTTGAATTACACAAGAAAACGATTCTAACAATTATTGACACTTTGTTTGACCACTACTATGGTATTTATAATAGTTACAATTCGAGAGGTCGACCACTGGAAGGGTCAACCTCCTCTAAAAATGGTGAATTCCATTAAATATGTTGTAACTGCCTTTGGCTTCTAGAAACTAAACGAGCCACTCAAATCTCAACATAACTGCTTGATCCGAGATGTCAAGAGCTCAGTATCTGGAGGCCACGAGGGTGAACAAAACCCATGTCCATGATTCACCCGGCACAAGCCGTCAATATAAAAACCACCAACTCGCCCACATTTTTAGTGTTGGATGCAGTGTCGGACGTAGTGTCGGATGAAGTACCGGACGCAGTGTCAGATGTAGTAGTGGATGAGCTACTGGATGGAAAAATGCCTTGTGATTTTGCCCTGTGACACACATATCATGCATTAGCTTCTCATAATCATTAAATCAAACTGAATTAAACTCAAAACCATCACAAAACATCGATTTGCACATACCTAGTATAATTATGACGAATTGATATAAAATTCTTCAAAACTTCTTCAAAATGGTTAAATACATATATAATACCAGTACAAAAAGGATTTAATCGTCATCATTAATTAACCAAATCATGATCTCAATATTACCCCCACACCTAAGATTTAGTAGGTCCCACTGCAAACAAAAATGAATTGCCCAATATGACTAGACTTGTTGAGCAGGGGATGGATTGGCTTTAGAATCTTATTGCCCTGACTACTTTGTATTGGCCCTCTTGCGGTGTTTCAATTGTGCACGGAGGCTACGATTGTCATTTGTCATTTGGTCAACCAACCTTTGGAGGGAATTCACCTTTTTCTGCAGTATTGCATTGTCATGGTGGAGATGTCTATTCATGGTCTTCCCCTCTTCCAATTGTTGCAACAGCTGAACATTTTCCTATTGTAAATTTTCAATGGCTGGAGTATGATCAGATATCTCAGAGGAGGGATTGGATCCCTTAAAGGTTGTAGAGAGTCTATCATTTTTGGGATCTGGTGTAGCCATCTGTGAGGTAGGAGTAACAGGGGGTTTATGAGGGGAAATGGGTTCACATTTTGTCTCTCTATTAGGCTCCAATTCTTCTGCAGACACTTCCCTAAGTCTTTTGTGTGGGCTTTTTAGATCGGAGGATACTTGGATAGGGTCCGAAGTGGTTGGGTGTTTTTCATAAGGTTTTCCTCTTGTATTTCGGGCACTTTTTCGAAAAGATCCTCTCTTGAATCAATTAACTCCTCTCCTATTTGTGGGGACTACAGGGAAGTCTTGTTGAATTACCTCTTGTAACTTTTTGGGTGCAAGATCAATAGATGTTGAGGGCATTGGAGAGTTATCAATAGGCTTCTTAGTCTTCTTGCCTGATGAGGCTGCAAGGTATCAACAAGTGTCTTAGTCTTTTGTTCCTGTAAAGTGATAGCTTGAGCAGGAGGGTTTGGAGTCTTTGGAGAATGGGGTTTGGATGGAGTAACAGTCCCTATATCAAGTGTTTTCTTGTTGGTATTTATTGTCAGATGGGGATTTGAAAATTTGTAAATGAACTCATCCCATGTCTTCCCCTGTTTTTCCAACTCGAATATAACAAGCAATTTGATGAGGCCATGGTGGAATAGGATTTTATGGGGATTGGCCACGTTCTTTCATGCATGGGAAGACATCTTCTCAAGACTTTTTAAGAAGTAAAAAGGGAAATTCTATGGCTTATTGAATTGAAAATGAGCTAATAACTGAAAATGGCAGGATTTAAAAACATAATATCTACCTTTGAAAGTGATCATTCTGGTGATGACTATCAAAGGGTTAATTAGCTCATCCTTAATCCACTCCTTAGAGTATCCCTTAGCTCCAGAGACATTTTGAAACTCAAGTTTAAAGACCCTATTGTAGCTCGCTCGTGGCAACTAGTGGTTTTTGAACCAACGGTCTCCAACCCTTGGAAGCTTTGTGGCTGAGGCATTTGACTCCTCATATACCATGAAGGTGAGAGACCCCATGCGCTCCATCCTTCTGTCGAATCCTAGGGAGGATTGCAGAGAAACATCGTCATCGTGGCCCTACAGATGGGCCAAGAACGGTCCCCACCCTGCGTGAAGGAAGACTTCCCTACATTGTGCAAACTCAGGGATAGCAAAGAGGTCAGCATAGGAGGACATCTCATATCATATGGGCATGGTGGCAGTGTGGAGAAATGAATAGAGGGTAGAATTTGATAGAGGATGAGCGCAATCAGGAAGAGGATGTGTGCGATTAAGTAGAGGGCGAACGCAATTGAGCAAAGGACGAGTGCAATGCATAAATGGGATAACAATTTGAGTGATCCCTATGTTTTTGAATGCACCCATGGTGGAAATGGTTGAATTCATTGATGAATTCATCACACATGAGTTTCCATGTGTGAGCATGAGTGCGCCAATTTCGAATTCGAAGAGCATCTTTTGGAGGCAATCGTAATGATGAAGGAGTTAGATCAATGTCCAAGTCTTTGACTTGGACATTTGGTCATAAAAATGTTTAAGAATTGTATCATTTAATTCTCAATTTCAATTTAACTAACTCATGAAAAACCAAATAAATTTAAATGATTCTTGGTTACCTGAAATCATGGTCATTCACTGTGTGTATACACCTTGTTTGATCCTTCATATGGTGCGTCATCTAACACCTCATATGGTCTTTCAAATGGAACCTCATATGACATTCCATATAGTACGCCTGTGCGAAATGAAGTTTGTTCATCCTATAATGGATGTTTTATCCATAACATTCAGTCTTAAAACAATTTTGATAGTCACAGTGAACAGGAGCTGAGACCAAATAAGAGTGTTCCATTATTACTTGTTTTTCCATCGTGCTCACACAATTTGTTCCTCTATATCGCATATTATAAGGGATGTAATCACCAATCTGTAATGAAGATACTATAAGGAAAAACCAGTTAAGTGGTTCATCAAAGAAATGTATAGCAGTTATAACACACAGGGAATATTTAGCATTTCAAAATAAAATAATTGTTGATATAATAGCCTGTATCATGTAAACAATATACAGAAATTTTTAAAGATTCCACTTCTTCTTCTCATGGCTTATAGATAAGCATTGTTGTCATTTTTCAACTCATGAAACCCCTCCCCCACTCCTAAGTATTGTGACACCTCACAATAAAAGATATAGGAAAACAGTCAATTCTCCCAATAGTCGAAGATTTACAGCTTGTTAAGTGTAGAGATAAATTTCATATATTGGTTTGACGAGACAGTTAGAATATGGAACCACCTACAGGATAAAATATCCTACATATATATAATAAGAGGTAGGCGAGAGAGTTTCAAGATAGTCTCAAAGTTAGTTCCCAATGGAAGTTTTATGGAGTTCATTAACCTTTTCTTAACCATACATACTTCGTGTCAGATTTGTCTACAAGTAATGTCGTACATCGGGACAAGTTTAAGATTTAGGAATTTCTTATTATTTTTTTTGTCAAATTATCATCCTCGCTAGGTAGAATGCCCCGCTTCCAGCAAGCATGTTCAGTACTCCGGCGGGTTTACCTAGTCATACCACAGGCCGGTACCCACTGCCAGCAGACCTGTTCAGTATCATAGTGGGTTAGCCTCTTACACCCTCAAATATTGGCCCTCCATCCTTTAATATTTTAATATAATATTTCTTTATGAAAGAAGATGGGGGGACAACTCTAAAAACGTTTTTCTTTTTTTCTTTTCTTTTTTAGATCGGGATGGTATTTGTGTTAGAGGATGACTTTCTTTTATATATTCCTTAGTGATTGTCCTAATTTAAGGGGTACTTAAGCAGACATAGCCTAAATAAAGATATGATATAATCAAGCATTTTTAGTGTGTAGTGGATGGTACCATTGGGAAAGAACATAAAGGTATATTTAGGCTCAACTCACTTTCTTATTTTTTAAGTTATTGTGATGTTTCCATGGCTAACCGCTAATCAGACCTCCTTGTTACTCTTAAATAAAGATACTTTACTCACTTACTCAGGGTTCTTGGTAAAATTGTATGAGTAACCTCTAAGTTTGATGGTTACGGTATCACTTCCTTATATCTAGTGGTGAAGGTTTAAGAGCAACTGCTATTAAATATGCCTTGAGAAAAAAAGGAAGGAAATATTTGAAAAAATGTGGCTAATTATAGCAAGTCATTATTCAATTGATGCTTAGTAGACAAAAAGGTTCAAATATAGCAATATTTTGAAGAAAAATCCTTCCTTTAAACTACCTTGAAACTGTCTACTCCTGGTGAAATAAATACCTACAGAAATCTTTAGAATTGTCTATCAAAATTCAAAATTATTTACATATATACAGTCGAAATTTTAGAAAAACATTCAAGAACGAGGGAGGAATTCCCCATCTACTAAGGCCAATGCCTTGTCAGTTGACATGACCTATAGAAAATATTCTTTGGAAATGGGCCTATGATAAATTTTGAGTTGGTGTCCATTTATTACAAAGGATACTTGTCCATGAGTTGCTAAATTCTTCTTCGTGCACTACGCACTTCAACTCCTCAAGGAGTTTCTCCTCAATCATCCTTTGTTCGACATATAGTAGATATTATTGTATGCACACTTCTTCCATTGACCTTTGTGTGGCATGTTTCATATCCTCGCATATACGAGCTTCCTCCAGTGATATTTGTGTCACACACTGCAACTCTTCCCAAGTGCGAGCCTCTTTGAGTGACCTTTGTGTCACTCGTTGTACCTCATCATGGATCTAGGCCTCCTATAGCGACCTTTGTGTCACTTGATGCACTTCTTCACAGATCTAAGCCTCCTTGAGTGACCTTTGTGTCACATGTTGCATCTCTTCACGTGCTCTTTCTTCTTCCATGGCTCTCTACATGTCACATAAAAACTGCTTTTGTTTGGAAGCATCGAACTTAGGAGGGGTTTTTCATTCCTTCATGATCTTACCCTTCGGCTTTTGACCCAATATCTCATCTTGCTCAAAGTCTCGTCATGTCTTCGCTCCTCCTCAATTTACCACCTGGACATTAAATTCCTCACGATTCTTATTATTTTTTCATGGATTCGCATGCACCATATTGAAATTCATTTTATTTTCTTCCCACTTCTTCACTAGGTCAAGATAGTCCTCTCTGACATGCTTGGGACTATATCAATATGCACAAATAAAGTGTGGTTTGGTGAAAAACCTTGATACATGACCAATATCTCCACAACTAAAACATGTGGGAGGCATACCTTCCCCTCCACCATATCCTCCTTCACTTCCATGCACATATCCTCCTTTTGGGACTCCTTAGTATCCTTCCCTCAGCACTGCCATGATCACCACCCTTTCTTGGTTCACTATTTCCAGTTGTTGGTTGATTTTCCGACCGAATGACTCTAGGAGAAGTGTGATGAACCATTAGAAATCAAGGTTCCAACATGCCCTTTATCTTTTCTCACATTTGATGGAGTTGGCCCACCATAACGTCGTAACTCCAACAATGAGCACCATCTACGTTAGTATTGCGACGGTCGCTTGGAAGATCAACACAAAATTCCATGTGGCATCCTTTTTCATTGAATGCATGACATATAGATATGGTCGTTGTAGTTGCAACATTGATTTTTTATGAAAGATTGGTGGATTAAATCTCTCCACAACTGCCACATGGAAGTTATGTACATCAGAAGTATGATAGCTAGATACGTTTGTCGAGGGTGTTAAATGTACTAGTGTGGCCATCAAAACTAGGGTGTTACATTCTCCTCCCCCTTATTTTTTCATTATCCTTAATACACATCACCATATATATATATATATATATATATATATATATATATATATATATATATATATATATATATATATATATATA
>JASDQU010373005.1:85126-104825 GCA_032191745.1 Picea mariana
CCTTCACCGTCACCTTGTGTGAGACCCTAAAGATTATGGCTACTAAGGTCACCAACTCGTAGTCATCCCCTAGGTGGGTACAGTCGACAGTCCAGTCGGAACGTATGGGCAGGATAACAAGTCCGAAAATAAATTGAAAGGTTCCCACACATAATCATGGGTATACCTTTCAGTGATCCCCAATATACGAGCCGACCACTACAAACAGTTGAACCATGAAGGGATAATCTCTGTAACTCACCCGAATGCGACCTCGTGCGTAACCCCTGTGTGAGAGGGGGATCCCAGCAAGCCAATACGACAATTGGATTTGACTCTCCCTACCACAAGATACTAAGTTTGTTTGATAGCTTTGGAAAGTTATCCTTTCAACCTATTCCAAAGCCCTACATCTTGAACTAATGTAGGTTTGCTAACAAAGATGTAAAAAGTCTGATAAATTTTAGTTAAGCGTTGATTTTAATGGCTGTTGTTTACTCAGAGGGTGTACAAAAGTGAAACTGATGGAATTATGACTCAATTCCCAAAAATATGCATGAAATACGATAAGCAATCATTTCTTTTCAATGAATACCTATTTAAGGGAAAGAGGAAGAGTCATTTTCACTATCAAACACTTGATAAAGAATGCCCTCAATCAATTTTGGTCTCAATCAAATCCAATATGATTCTACAACATTTCAGAAATGCAAAATAATATGCAAACTAATCATTAAAATGTATTTTTGTCATTTTCATGCGAATGATAATCAATTCAATGAAAAACTTGTCCTGCCAACTACCCTTTCAGATCAAGGAGATTCGGACAAGAAAACGCAGATTTCACACAAACGACACACCCTTTTGCAATCAACCAAGAGAAAGAAAATAAAAAACACAAAAGGAAGGAGAAAGAAATTGGATCAGATGACCTCAAAGAGCCAAATGAGAAGAGTCACAGACTTCAGATGTCCTTCACTGGAGTTCTTGCTTAGTCGAATAGGAGAGGAAAAAACAGCGGATTGATTTCAAGCTCTCAACAGCAAAAACTCAAAAATAATGAAGAAGGGCATAAAATATGAACAACAAGGTGCTTAATTCTCAAGAGGAAGCATATCAAAGGTCAAAGGAAGAATCATTGAATCACAAAGCAGCTCAGCAAGTGAAGAAACAGGGTCTAGACCTCCAAAAAATGGAATTGTTGAAGAGATTTTGAGAAAAAAGGGGCTGGTGCTCTGGTGTAAGGGACACTAGGGTGTTATAACACTCTGTCCAGCAACTTAAGGGATTTTTTGCACTCTGCTAACATGGGTAGGGGGGCGCCAGGCTCAAAAAACTCATAAAAATGTCCAAAAACCCAAAAAATTGATCAAATTTTGACAGGCAAGCTGAGTGTGATGGGGTAAAGAGTTGATCAGCAAATGCAATCAGATATGAAGGGGTGAACAAGGTCAGAAAAAAACCAAAGGGTAATACAAGGTCTATGAGGAAAAATCAAAACCAAAAGTTTCGATTCGATTCTCCCTAGTGGAGTCGCCAATTTTTGTTGAAGGAAAATCTCCCTGCGGACAGGTAGATCTCCTCAAAGAGCTAGACTCTTAACTCTAAGACAGAAAGTGCTTATCATGGTCACTGACTTCCTTTTATATCTAGGTGGACTAGTGTGTGAGAAGGAAGGAGAAAAAAAGTACCTTTTACCGGCGTTTGTCCCTACACGCTCCGAATTGAACTCCAATCTTTCACTCTTCGATAAGCCCTATAGAAAAACAAAGTATGACCACTTCCTACTCTATCAAGATTAGTCCAAAATAGGTCTATCTACTAAAGATACAAATTCATGTGAGATTGAACATGAATTAGAAAGAAACAAGCCAAGCAAATTGTATTAATGAGGACAAAACATTGCTTACAGTCGTAGATGGATTGTAGCAGTTTCATCAAGTCCTCCTTGTCTACCCCTTGCTCAAACGATCCACGATCTGAATGATGATAGCTTCACCGATTGCTCCCTATGAGATCATAGGTCTCTTGCTCCCAAATTATCTCTGTTCTAGCACCACTTATATGATCATAAGTTTGGTGTGATTCTCCCTTTTCTAGTCCCCTTTCACCATTAGAAAGCTTGCTTATATAGCCTTGGAGAGGCTTTAACCACTTGAGATATCCTTGGGGAATTTGAGGATTTGCCTCCTTCAGTTGAGGATCTGCCCTAAGATCATGGCTGGACTAGGGGTTCGAATCCAACTGCCTTCCAATAATGAAAGGATCTTTCCCCCATTCATCTCAACAACTTAACTACTACCCAGAATAGGTAGTGCTCCCTCAAAAGGGCACTCAGAGCGTTATAACGCTCCCTAGTAGTGTATAGGGGAGCGCCAGCACTCTCAAAGTCAGTAGCACTCCTCCTGAAGGATTGTTCAGTGCTATAATTCTCCCTAGCAGTTTATAGGGGAGCACCAGCACTCCTAAGAGAGATATAGGGGAGCACTCTCTTACAAAAATCTAGATTCAGTGATTCTCTCAAGTGGCAAGAGGTACTTAACTTTATTTAACCATTCCTCTTCCTTCAAATCAAGTGTTTGAGGCATTTTAAGCGTCTTCTTAATTTCATCATAAGTATGACATAGGCATCATGGTAGTATGCTTTGCTTGACACTTGCGATGCTTGTGAGCAGCATGCGACACTTGCGACACTTATCAAAGCAAGTAATGTTGATGTGTAACAGAAACATTTTGTCAAGTACTTTGTCGACATACTAAAAATTTCACTTATGCATTTTTTTGTGCTTTGTCTATATCTTTGGTGTTTATCCCATATAGAGAGAAACTCACTTGTGTACCACTTTTTAACGTACTTGTGCACCCTGATGCCCACTGGAATGGAGGGGCACTATAAATTTTCTTCAATCTCCTTCATTGCACCATACCATACATCTATTATATCATATAATTGTTCTTCCCTATCATATAATGAAAATGCATATACAAATGGCTTACAAATTCACATATACTCATGATACATACACAATTATAAATATGCATAGGGGTTCTTAAAACATTGCAAGAATTACGCACAGAAATTCACATAATTAACAACATAAACACATATACTCATAACACTTATCTTTAATAATAATTTACACCAACTAGTTTCTAACATGGGATACTCCTCTTAGTCGTAGGTATTGTTGCACCAGTTCTTTCTACAATACGCCACCCCTGAGCTAGGGATATGACTCCAAAAGGAAAAACAATAACTCTATCAACCAATTTCCCACTAATTTCCTAGTATGTTCATTCACACAACCATCCCAAATCACTATCTCTCTTTCCCCCTTCAGTATGCACAACCCAGAGAAGTGGAACCCCTTCTCTACAATGCATTCCCTCGAGCTATCACACCTCTTTCCTAGGCTCCAACACAAACTGGCTAGGAAAATCTCAATGCTAGGGTCTACATGGATTCTCCATGGCAATTTCACACTATAAATACATGCAAACAATCTTAGCCTTTTTTAACAAGTTTTAGCTCTCTCCCTTGCAACTCGTACAATGCTCCCATGATGATGAGAATGAAGGACATAATGATCGTAGAATGATGGAAAACTCCCAAAACTAAGGAATAAGTATGCTTGGCTCCAGCTAGCCACTTGGTACTCAAGGAAGTCCTCCCCAACTACTTTTTCACACACTTCAAGATTGATATGCATTTTACATAAGCTAAGGTAAATGACTTTGGCTTATAATAAAATACTATTATTTCCAATATTTGGCCCCTTTGGGCCCCCTAGCCCACTCTTGTTCCTCTCTTGTAGAATCATAGCCCCCATCATTTTAGTCTCCCTCATCACGCAACCAACAATGTTTTTTTTATTAACAACTTTAATGTACATCATTTACATTACTTGGCCCTTGGCCATATTGTTTGGCTCGCATCCTAATTCACATATTTACATTACATTGAATCTTGGGGATCAAAATTGTGGTGTTACAGTAAGTGTAAGGCACTGCATTGTTTCTCTATGAACATAAAATCACAGAGAGGAACCAATTGCAATTGTAAACATTTCCATTGGCTAGATAGACTCATAATTAAATATGGATTTTATTCCCCACAAGGGTTCTTGAATTCAAATCTTGTTGTATTGTGTAAATCTGTATGTGGCTATCTTATGTTTGGTAGTTTGTTTTCCTTAAAATTCTATGAATTGAACCAAAATTTTCAAATATAGAGAAATAAGAGACATGTAGTATAAACATAGTAGTGTAGTATTAATAATGAATATGTAGTGTAGATGCATTAGGTAATTCCAACTTGAGCACTAGAACATGGATCACTTGTTAAGACCCATAACTACAAAGGGCCTTTCCACTCTCAACCAAAAACTATCAAACCTCTCCCTAAACCCGTAAACAAGGGCCATTGAATCGAAACAAAAGCATGCAGTGCAATAGAAAACTACTTACCTATGAGATGAAATAAATTCCCTTGGTCAGACTTGTTAGTTTCTACCTAAGTCTGTGGTTTTTCCTTGCCTTTCTCCTTTTCTCTTACCAAGCCTTAACTTTTCCCCCTTTCATCTTGTAATTCTCCCTATGTTTGTACTCGAACGTTTGAGCGACCTTTTTTTTGTGTAAATCCTTCCTGAGAAGTCTCGGCCCCAAAATTTTGTTTTCTCGGGGTTAATAATTGCCCTTTGTACCTCTGTCACTAATCCTTTTGTTTTCCCAAGCCCTCAACTATTCATCCAAGTTTTTATTTACACGGGTCGTAGCAGTGAGCACAAGCGCAACACTTAGAGTGGTCTGATATGGAATCAAATAAAGCGAGCAAGAAGGTTCAGTTTGGGGAAGGAATTTTCATGTCAAAGCTCAGAGATCGAAAGTGAATAATAAGCATGGGAATCGAAAGTTTAGAACGTTGTTGAAGTTATTTGTAAAAGATTTGAACCCCTGAAATCTGAAGTCAGCAGGATCTGTCTGATCCAACAGGACGCGTGGCACCAGATCTTAACTGTGGAGAAAGTCATTTTGGGAAAGCTGAGGTGAAGAATGTGCAGATTTCCCGAGTCCCAAAATGTCAAAGACCCGAAGTCCCAAAATTTAGATATTCATATGGGTCATCCGATTCAAGGGGACGCGTGGCACATGATCTGAGAAATCGTGATTTCATGACTCTAAGGTTTTATCATGGAGCACAGCATAGATTCGCGAAATGAAAAGTTGCAAAGCGCTTGGCAGTTAGGCCCACGATCACAGCCCGTGGTTATATGGGAAGAAGGGCCATGAAGAATGGTAAGCACCAATTGAGCGATGGGTAGTCGAGATTTCCGAGAAAGCATCCTAGCCATTAAATTCAAAGAAAATCCTACCGTCGGTCTGGATGGGATATTTCGCAGATTCGAGCATCAGGATATTTGGAATCAAGAAGAGTGAAGACTCCTGAAATGCAAAATCCCGCAATTTCACATAGGAAGCCCCAGGTCATGACCTGAGGTCACATGAAGCGATGGAGAGGAGCCGCACCAGAAGCCGAGGGCGCTCGTATTATTCACAGAGGAAGATCTGTGTGGCCTCAAGGCACCAAGATTAACTTAAAGGAGTTGTGAACATCTCCTGGAGCATTCAAGGGTGTTAGGCCTCATCCCAATCCTGATGAAAGAAGTTAATGGAAATGGGGGAGGTGGTTGAAACCTCATTTCACCCCATAAATGGAAAGCATGGAAAAGTTGGTCGTGGAGGCAGATTGTCAGCACAAAGTCCCCATGTCAATGGATGCTCCTGCAAAGCCCATACTGATTTGATCTTGTAGCCTGACAAATGAAGATGTAGACGTCGAGCCTTGAATGTAGTGACCAGATCGTGCCCCTGGTGGGAGCGATTTGTTTTGAGTATAAATAGTTAATTTTGATATTTTTTTATGGTCAATGGTTGATCAACGCTCCCAATTTGTAAAGTTTTAATGAAGCCTTTGGTTCTCTGGTTATGTGTTGCCATTTGAGACTTCTTGTTTAATGGCAGTCATATTTTTTTCATCTCTTTTGCTTCTGATACTGAAGGCTTAGGCATGGATGATCTAGTCAAGTTGTTGTAACCATATTGTGATGTATGTTTGATTGAAGTATTGTTATAGTGTCTTCAGTTTCCTGAAGTTTTGGATTCAAGAGGATCTTGTATTTGAAGCTTTTACTCCTTAGGCTGCTGGAAGACCAAATGTCCATAGAAGACCTCTACATTTTCTCCTCAAGTTCCTCATCCTACTCACCCTTACTACAACTTACTGACTGAAGTTAGATCAAGACCTCATCCACCTTTGCATAACAACCTAGTTTTCCGAGTTAAAGCGATATTATCCTAAGTTTGTGTCCATTAGACCCCCCTTAAATTTATTCATTGTGACACAAAACTGATGGGTATTGGGCTTACCTTTGTCGCAATCTAGAGGTGACTTCTAGTGATAACATTTCTGGAGCCATTGTCGGGGACGAATTGAATATTTTCCTTGGGACAAAATGAAAATGAGCTTCTGATTATGAAGGTGCATCAGATATAAAAACCATTGAAGATTTCATTTTTTCACCAGGCGACTCCACTGTTTCATTTGTGGCTTACAAAGGCAGACACACGAGGTCTACTCCACAGCTGCCTTTAGTGACACCTTAAGTTGATCCAGAGAAAATTGTCATAAGACAAAAGACCCTTCAGGAGGGTACTTCTACTACTGAATTAGGTGATTATGGTAATTTTCATTATTCTCCTATAGCAACTCTAGTAGATGTTTCTCATTTTCCTATTACACCATATGTTGGAGCTTCTAGAAGTTTAAATTTTAGGAGTTTTCATGTTGATTTCCCCTCTCCCAATTTCACTACTTCTCCTCTTGTTAAAGTTGTTTCTTTTAGAGAGAGGGAAACCTATGTTCCCTCAAGCCCTATAGTTTTTTCCTCAAATCCTTTGTTGCTTCCTTTTCCTCCTAGAGACTCAGTTCCAGACTCCTTTATTCACGCTACATCCCCTCCTAGTTCTCTTCCAGCTATTATCCCTATGGTAGGTACTAATCCCCCTAGGAACAGAATGGATGCCATAGTGGCTACGAGATATGCCCCTCTGGTCTTACCTCAACCAATGAATGCTCTCCCTGCTGGAGATTACTTGAAATACATGCCCAAATTCATTGGAGAAGAAGACATGATTGTTGAAGAACACCTTGATGCCTTCTACAGTTATGCAGACAATCTAAATATTGAAAATGAGGATGTGTGGATGAGAGTCTTTGTCCAAAGTCTTGATGGTGAGACCAGGAAATGGTTTAGGGGTTGACCCCTGGATCCATTGCTGGGATTGAGGCTTTAGATGAGCTTTTCTTGAGACAATGGGGGGATAAAAAATACTTTATGTATTATATCACAGAGTTCGGGTCCCTAAAGAGAAAAGAGGGGGATTATGTCTCAGACTTCTCTAAAATATTCAAAAAAATGTATAACAATATCCTTGCTGAGATAAAGCCTACATAAGCCTCTGCTAAAATAACTTATGCTAGTTCTTTTGACCTTGATTTATGCCGCCTGTTAAGAGAAATAAGAGCTACTTCCTTGGCTCATATGCAAGATGCATCCCTGGAAGTAGAGTCCAACATATTGGCAGTTGACAGACTCAAAAATAAAGATGACAGAAGGGGGAGATCTGAAGCCTCAACCTCCAGTTCCTCTACATCCCATCCTCAAGTAGATGAATTGACCAAGTTGGTAAAGTCTCTTTTTGCAGAGATGGAGAAGATGAAATTTGAAGGAAAGCAGAGTTATAAGAGTGCCCAAAATACTGATAATAGGGGTAACTTCAGAAGACCAAATATTACCCCTCAGATACTCCCAAGAGTGCCTCAGAACAGAGATAGGGATAAACCAGAAAATCCAAATGCCTCTCCAAAACAACCTTGTTGTTTATGTAGAAGGAGAGGAAGAAGAGCTTGATCCTGAGATCCATTTTCTTGGAGACACATCCCCTTTCCCCCATTTAATACAATCTGCATATGAGGAATCCCTCATGGAAAGACAAATAAATGAGATCAGTAAAGGGGAGAATACCAATAGTAGTCCCAATAAATATAACCTCGGGTCTAAAAAGAAAGAAGGAAAGCCTGAAATCCGTAATCGGCCCTCCAGAGAAGAGAAGTGTGGTAAAGACGCAGCAAATAGTAGCAAGGAGAAGGAAACATGGAGCCCCCCACCAGTAGCCAAAGTTCTTGTCCCATAAGTGAGAGAAAATTTGAAGCCCCCCCTCCTATTTTAACTTTGAGCATGAAATTCAAAAGACCAGAATCCATGTACCCCTTTCAGAGTTGGTCAAGCACAAAGATTTTAAAAGGTCCCTCTCTAAACTGTTGCATCCCGAGCCTTCATCTTATTCCACGGACTCAGTTAACCTTCAAGATGAAAATCCAGCGGTCATTTTAGGTCCCTTGATAGAATATAGAGATGATTCATCCCCTTCCTTATACACCTCACTAAACATACTTGAAAAGGTGTTGCATAATTGTTTGATGGACTTAGGGGCATGTCATAACCTCATGACCAAAACTGTCATGGAAAAACTTGGATTCTTTTGATTTAAGGAAGGTACAGTGTCTTGATGTCATCAAAGATCTAGTTGTGACCCTGTTTCAGTTACCCATGAAAAGTGTGGTCATGGATAGTGTGGTAGTTGATGTTCCCCCCAAGTTCGGCATGATATTGTCAAGATCTTGGATAAAGAGACTTGGGGGAACATTGCATATGGACTTCACATATGCTACCATTCATGTGTTTGGAGGGGAGCATAGAAGACTCTACAGGGAAGCTCAGTTGGCCTACATTATCAGTGATGAATCTGACCCCACCAACCATCTTATTTTTTCCCTTGATACCGATCTGGGATCCATCTTGTTGCAGCTCACTGATGCTCCTGAGCCTCCTCTCGATATCAGGAAACAATCCGTTACTCTCTCTGGAGATTATCTTCTGACTACCTCTATTTGGAAAATGTTTTTTGATGGAGCCTCTTCTAGAGAAGGCGTTGGTGTTGGGGTGGTCTTTGTTTCTCTTGTTCAAGAAATTATATCTCTGTCATACAAGTTAGAATTTGAAGCTACTAATAATGTGGAAGAATATGAAGCTCTTGTTTTGGGTTTGAGGACTGCAAAAGTCATGGGGATTGAAGAGATATCAGTGTTTGGAGACACTGATTTAATTATCCATCAGATTAGAAATGTTTATCAGGTCAAGCATCTGAGGCTGAGATCATACAGAAATGAAGTCTAGGATCTAGTTGATAGTTTTTTCTCATCTTTTAACATTTCATTTGTTCCAAGAGAAGAGAATGTCATGGCCGATTCTCTGGTTGTTTCAGCAAGCAATTTCAGAGTCTCTCTGCCACCTAAGCTCAGATACGATGTAGAAGTGAAATATATACCCTCTATACCTGACAATGTCAAGCATTGGAAAGTGTTTGAGGATGATCTTGAAATCAAAAGGTTTCTGGAGACTGTTGATGAGTTTTCTGCATTACACATTGATTAAGATATTGATTATGAAATGGATCCTCATGCTAATGTTTTTCTGAACAAGATTGTTGATCATTATATTTTTCAGTTGCCTAGTAATCACATCCCAAAGGTACTAGTTCCTTTGGAAAGACTAGATGACAAGAATTATGTGGCAGTAAAGGGTAAAGTCTCCAATGATGACGTTGATGTAGCTAAGTGCAATATTGGCACAGATAAAGATCCAATATTTTTCAAGTTTTCAAACAACTTGTCGAGGAAGAAAAGGGCTGAGTATACTGATTTATTAAGAGAATTTGCTGATGTGTTTACCTAGACTTATGAATAACTCAGACATATGACACAAGTTTCATTGAACATAAGATCCCATTGAAAGAGGAGGCCAAACCATTTGGGCAGAAATTAAGACAAATAAATCCTATGTTGTTGCCTATTATGGAAAGGGAGGTAAAGAAGTTGTTGGACGCCCAAATCATTGTCCCTTTGAGATATTCTAAATGGGTGGCCAACCTGGTCCCAGTAAGAAAGAAGAGCGGAGAAATCAAACTGTGTGTTGATTTCAGGAACCTGAACAGAAGCTCTAAGAAGGAAAATTATCATTTGCCAAAGATGGAACACATATTGCAAAGGGTTACAGGTGCATCCATGATTTCCATGATTGATGGGTTTTATGGCTATAATCAAATATTTGTTCTGCCTGAAGATAGATAAAAGACATCCTTCACCACTCATTAGGGCACATTCATGTATGCTAAGATGCCCTTTGGATTGATGAACGCAGAAGAAACTTTCCAACGAGCCATGTACATCGCTTTCATTGGGGAAAAGGATAAATTTGTAGTCATCTATCTGGATGACATTACAATTTTTTCCAGGTCTGATAAAGAGCATTGTTATCATTTGAGAAAGGTATTCTTGAAATGAAGAAAATTCAATCTATCCCTGAATCCTAAAAAGTCTCTATTTGCCATGAAAGAGGGGAAATTGTTGGGGCACATAGTATCAGTCGAGGGGGTCAGAATTGATTCAGCCAGGGTAGAAGCTATCCAAACCTTGTCACTTCCTAGATCCAAGAAGGAAGTCCAGTCTTTCCTAGGAAAAAATAATTTTCTCAGAAGGTTTGTTTCGAATTTTGTCGAATTGGTGAAGCAGATCACAGCCATGCTCATGAAGGGGAATGAAGTAAAATGGATTACTGAGTCTAGGAATTATTTCTACCAAATCAAGAAGGCACTGACTGAGGCACCTATGCTTATCAATCCAGATTACTCCAAATATTTTCTGATTTTCTCCTTTGCCTCTTTTGACACAATAGCAGTTGTTTTATTGCAAGAGAATTTTGAAGGGTTGGAGCAGCCCATTGCCTTTTTCAGCAGGGAACTGAGAGATGTTGAGGCAAAATATGACATCATGGAAAAGGAGGCCTATGCTTTATTGAAATCCCTCAAGGCTTTCAAGATCTATGCCATGCATTCAAAGGTTATCGTGTATGTTCCTTCATCTTCTGTGAAGGGCATTCTCATTCATCCTGACATGGATGGAAGAAGGAGAAAATGGATTGCCAAAATCCTTGAATTCGATCTGGAAATAAAGCCCCAAAAAATAGTTAAAGGCCAAGGTTTGGCCAAACTATTGGCTGAATCTAATTGGAGAGCTTTGGCGGTTAACTTCATCAACACCTACTCAGCATATCAGCAAGTTGAGTTGTACCATACAGGCCCACAAGTCAGCCCTCCATTGGCAGAATGCACCTGGTACAAAGATATTATATTTTTTCTGCAAGAGTTGCGACCTCCAGATGGCATGGGAAAGGGAAAGGAAAGAGATCTTAAGCTCAAAGAAATTAAATATTTCCTTATTGACCAGGTCTTGTATTGGAAAGACCCTCTAGGAGTGCTTATGAGATGTTTAGACCCACAGGAGGCCCAAAAAGTTATGTTTTATTTTCATGATAGCCTATGTGGGGTACATCACTTCTGGAGGACCATAGCCTATAAAATTCTCAGGGTTGGGTACTTCTGGCCTAGCCTATTCACTGATGTCTATGAAACAATCAGGGCCTATATCAAATGTCAGAAATTCTCTTGGAAGCAGCAACTCAAGTCTTTGCCATTGAAGCATGTGGTAGCTTCAGGACCTTTTCAGTAGTGGGGCCTAGACTTTATTGGGGAAATTCATCCTGCTTCAAGTGGACAGCACGGGTGGATCTTGATCGCCACCGATTACTTTACCAAATGGATAGAAGCTATCCCCACAAGGAGTGATTCTCACAAGGTAATCATTGGTTTTCTTGAAGACCTTATAGAAAGGTTTGGTTGTTCGAAGAGAATTGTCACTGATAATGTTGCCTCCTTAAAAGCTGGGTCGTTGATCAGGTTTTGTGAGCAGTGCGGAATTGCATTGATTCACTCAACTCCTTACTACCCCCAGGGGAATGGACTGGAAGAGTCCTCTAACAAGATCCTTATAAAAATTATCAAAATACTGCTAGAGGACAATAAGAAAGCATGGGATTCAAAGCTCAAATTTTCTCTATGGACTGAAAAAGTGACAACCAAGAGGTCTCTTAGTGTCTCTCCTTTTCATCTTGTGTACGCATTTGAGGCCATTTTTCCTTCTTAGCTCACCTTGCCAGTGGAAAAATTCTTCCAAGACCACCAAGGGGAACCTGATGATATGATCAGAAGAATTCAACAGCTAGTACAAGCGCAGCAGACTAGGGAGAAGCTACTGGGCAAAGTGCATGAACATCAACAGAAGATCAAGCAAGATTTTTACAGAAAGGTCAGAAATAAGAATTTTCAGCTAGGACATCTAGTACTCAAATGGGATGCACCCAAACATGACAAGGGTAAACACGGTAAATTTAAAGCCCTGTGGATTGGCCCCTTCAAAATATTTGAGGTGTTTCCAAATAATACCTACATGTTGCAGAATTTGGAGGGTGATAAAGTTTTCGGTGGCCCTGTAAATGGGCATTTTTTGAAGAAATATTTTGTTTAGGTCGTAGCCGGCATTCCACCTCTATAAATACCACTCCTATTTTATTTTGTTTTTTTAATTTTTTGTTTTAAATAAAAGACTCCATAACCCAAAGCAAAGGCACTGGAACTACTTGTTCTTGGTAGCTCACAGGGAGCATGCCATCCCCTGTGGAGCCAAATGTTATGAAACAAACTTGTATGAGTCTTGTGGGTTTGTAGTTTCTACCTAAGTCTATGGTTTTTCCTTTCCTTTCTCCTTTTCACCGACCAAGCCCTAAGTTTTTCCCCTTTCATCTTGTAATTTGCCCTATGTTTGTCCTCGAACGTTTGAGCAACCTTTTGTTTTTTGTAAATCCTTCCTGAGAAGTCTCTGCTCCAAAATTTTGTTTTCTCGGCGTTAATCATTTCCCTCTCTACCTATATCACTAATCCTTTTGTTTTCCCAATCCCTCAACTAGTCATCCAAGTTTTTATTTACACAGGCTACAGTAGTGAGCACAAGCACAACACTTAGAGCAGTCTGATATGGACTCAAATCAAGCGAGTGAGCAGGTTCAGTTTGGCGAAGGAATTTTCATGTCAAAGCTTAGAGATCGATAGTGAATAATAAGCATGGAAATAGAGAGTTCAGAACGTTGTTGAAGTTATTTGTAAAAGATCTGAACACCCGAAATCTGAAGTCAGCAGGAGTCATCCGATCCAACAGGATGTGTGGCACTAGATCTGAATCGTGGAGAAAATCATTTTGGGAAAGTTGTAGTGAAGATTGTGAAGATTTCCTGAGTCTCGAAATGTCGAATATTCGAAGTCTTGAAATGTTGATATTCATATGGGTCGTCCAATTCAAGGGGATGCATGGCACCTGATCTCAGAAATCGCAATTTCATGACTCAGAGGTTTTAGCATGGAGTACAATGTAGATTCGTGAAATGTGAAGAGCAAAGTTGCGAAGTGCCTAGGAGTTAGGCCCATGATCATAGCCCGTGGTTATATGGGAAGCAGGGCCATGAAAAAGGGTAAGCGTCGATTGAGCAGCGGGAAGCTGAGGTTTCTGAGCAACATCCTGGCCGTTAAATTCAAAGCAAATCTNAAATGAGAAATCTCAAAATTTCACATAGAAAGCCCCGGGTCATGACCCGAGGTCACATGAAGCGATGGAGAGGAGCCACACCAGAAGCCGAGGGTGCTCGTATTATTCACAAAGGAAGATCTGTGTGGCCTCAAGGCACCGGGATTAACTTGAAGGAGTCATGAACGTCTCCTGGAGAATTCATGGGTGTTAGGCCTCATCCTGATCTCGATGAAAGCAGTTGATGGAAATGGGGGAGGTGGTTGAAACCTTGTTTCACCCTATAAATGGAAAGCATGGAAAAGTTGGTCATGGAGGCAGATTGTCAGCACAAAGTCCCACTTTCAATGGATGCTCCTGCAAAGACCGTATTGATCTGATCTTGCAGCCTGACAGAAGAAGATGCAGATGTCGAGCCTTGAATGCAGTGACCAAAGCGCGCCCCTAGTGGGAGCAAGTTGTTCTAAGCATAAATAGTTAATTTTGATTTTTTTTATGGTCGATGGTTAAGCAACGCTCCCGATCTATAAAGATTTAATGAAGCCTCTAGTTCTCTGGTTATGTGTTTCCATTTGAGACTTATTGTTTAATGACATTCATCTTTATTTTCATCTATTTTGCTTCTGATATTGAAGGCTCAGGCATGGATGATCCAGTCTAGTTGTTGTAACCATATTGTGATGTATGTTTGATTGCAGTATTATTATAGTGTCTTCAGTTTCCTGAAGTTTTGGATTCAAGAGGATCTTGTATTTGAAGCTTTTCCTCCTTAGGCTGCTGGAAGACTGGATGTCCATAGCAGACCTCTACATTTTCTCCTCAAGTTCTTCATCCTACTCACCCTTACTACAACTTACTGACTGAAGTTAGATCAAGACCTCATCTACCTGTGCATAACAGCCCATTTTCTGAGTTAAAGCGATATTATCCTAAGTCTGTGTCAATTAGACCCCCCTTAAATTTATTCATTGTGACATAAAACTGATGGGTATTGGGCATACCTTTGCCGCAATCCAAAGGTGAATTCTAGTACTAACAAGACTAAAATCATGATTGTTGTAGTTGTCAAAGAATGGCTTCCTATTTCCAAGAAACAAAAGCAAGGCAAACAAGAGCACAATGAGTCGCACCATCACCACTAGTCCCACATATTCTCATTTGCATACCATCACCAAAGAGATGCATAGCAAATTCACTTACACAACATAGAAATTTTGAGCAGAGTCTTAATGGATACACCCTATGTGTCATATATACTCTACAATAGCATCACCTTTGACACCCCATCATTACCACCAATATGTTCATCCCAACATACACAAATTTTCTCTTTCTACTTTCAAAAGCCATTTATATAATATGCACCAAATTGTAGTGATGCATATAGAGGTATCATCTTACCTGCAAATTTGTTATACATATAGAGGTATCAAAATTATTAAAAGTCCACATTGAAATTGTAAACTCATTGGAACTTCATGTTCATGTGTAAATAAATTCATTTATAATTAAAATGATTTACCCTTGAAAATATTTTTAGGTCATTAAAAGTATATAATTTATAATAAATATGATGAAAATATTTCAATATTTATAATAAATGTAATGCACAAGTTTTCATCAAAACTTCGCAATTAAGTGTGCTTGGGATAGAGTAGTACTAGGATGGGTGACCTCCTGGGAAGTCCTTGTGTTGCACCCTCTTTAGTATTAAGTATTGAGTGGGCCTAATAGTTAAGAACATGTGTTTCCTCTTAGGAGGTCACAGGTTCAAATCTAGAGGGGGGTAGGGTATGAGGGTATGTACACTTCCATAGACTTCAAATCTAGAGGGGGGTAGGGTAGGTACACCTTCATAGACTTTAACGGTCAAATGGGGTACTTTGCCCCACGAACAAGTCTCATACACCAATTTGGTGTCTCACTTGACCGTGACCTTAAAATTAAATTATTATTGTTTTATTATAAATTTTTTATTATATAATTTTTTAAACTAAAACAAAGATATATAATATAAAAATATAATAATTATAATCTTTCGATCCGCCGATTCGGTGACAAATGGAAAAGAGACGAGACCTCTCGGGTCCATGGGTTCCACAGTGAGACCCAATGCAATTCCCTAAGAACCACATGGATGCACCCAACCCCCACCTCATGGAGTTTAATAAGGTTTTAAGGACTTTAATCAGACTCGAGCTGGAAATCATGAAGGACATAAACCACAGTAAATGTAGCTATCTTCGAGTAGATCCGATCATGTGGGCCTAGTTACCTCACTAGTTCACTTGCATGGTCATATTGGAATAGAAATGAAGTTGATAGACTATTGTAGCCACCACCCCATTAGTCTTGATTATGAGACAGAAGGTTGGAGGCCCAACAATTCAAGGCATCATAACGATGTAGGTATGAGCAATCGAGGAGGGAATAAGATGAAGAGAGAAAATGTTCGAAGGAAACATTTTCTTGTAACACACCCATGGTGGGGTGTTGAAATTTTGTTCTTCTTAATAAATCAAGACCTCCATTTGGGGTCTCTATCCCATTCTACTTGTCCAAAGCTTTCCAGCCATGGTCTCCATGCGAAGAACCAAACTCAAAACTAGCAGATATACCTCCTCCAAGTTCCTCAGGTGTTCATTGGTCGAGGCCATGGGGCTTCCACGTGGGTTCGATTCAATTTGCTTCTCCCTGAGTTCTATGATATCCCAGAACTTCCAACATTCTTAATTCTATGGAGGAAATCCATCCACCAAAAAATCCAACAACTGGACTTGGTCCTCAGCTAACTCACAGGTTAACGGGGAATTCAGGGTTCGGCCTTCGGATTTGAATTCCAAGCCTAGCCCCTTCCCTCCATATACACTCACATATGATCATGGGATATGACCAAATGCCACGACAACAGGCACCAATACAACCCCTCGTGAATCCTCTAGAGTGGAAAATATATTAAGCTCACAATCTGATGTCGTGTGTCCTCAGAGAATTTGACAGCCCTGATTCACTTCGGGACTTTGGGCTTTGACAGTTCTCGAGTCTTCACACACGCAAACCTCTGGAGTGAAATCCTTCCAAAGTGTCGGATCTTCTAGCATGATTACTCCTCTATTCAACGGTCATGATGAACTCTGAAGTGTCATATCTTCTGACACGCATCCTCCTATATTCAACGGTCACGATGAACTCTGGTGCTTCGGCCTTTGGGAGTTCTTGACCCTCCACTCTTCAACTCTTCTGGAGTACTTTTTCTTTGGAGTGCGGCAGCTGGTGACACATGTCCTTACCAATGGGCGGCTTAGATCTACTCTGCTACTTTGGGATTCGAGGATTTTCTAAGAACCACACTTCATTTCCTCCTGGGTGGCTCTACTCCGAAGTTAAAAATATACTGCCACGTGCCTCTCTGTGCCAATGGCTAGGATCTACTCTGACACTTCGGCACTTCAGGTCCCTTTGGACTCTCTACGATATTATACCCCAAATCCTCTGGAGTCTTGAAGTCTCAGAGTCCCAGAGTTTCATTCCCTTCACCAACCATGTTGGTTAGGTGGGCACGTACCATGGGCTGACACGTATATGGGTCAAGGGTGACACGTGTCGTCACCCGGGGTGACACGTGTCACGTTCCAAATGCTCTATGGGGTAGGTGATGCGCATGAATCCAGGTGGCACATGGCTCGTAAGGATTAAATCCACATCACCATGGATGGCGTCACTACATCTTGTCGCTCTAGTCTGATCGCCTTTCAACATCCCTCAGATCTCACGATTGAGATCCAGCCAATACCATATTGTTCATAGATTGACAGTTCATAGTGATTGCGGAACCCCAATGTGCTCTCTCTTTATCAGAGAGTTCAATCTCCACAATCTGAAAATTGCTCGCTCGACTCTTTTTAATCATGGTCGTTGATCCTACACCCCGACGAGATCAACGACGTTGGTTGATTGTGGATCGTGAACCAACACGTCCTTTAATTTCTCCTTTGTGCTCCACAATGATTCCCAACCATCGATCTAATTGAACAACTGGTGTTTGATCCGTTAACTCTAGTGGATCTGTAGGTCAATCTGATGACCAAGATCAGTTTTCCTCCCGATGAACGACTCGCATTCATCTCCTCTGTCAAGTTCTTGATTCCTCTATGGCTCTTATTACTCCGGGAGTGCGGGTAATTTTGACTATCGTGAAGTTTGGCATCCCAGAGCTTCGAGCTCTCGAAACTCCGAAACCATCAAGAGCTAGCTCCTTTTAGGCTCAACGCAGGGTTGTTAGACCTAGGTTACATGGACCTTCTGACGACTCTTGGGCTATGATCTCTACTCTTAGCCAATTTTTGGTTAAGGTTGTGGGTGTGAGTTTAAGGTCTCTCAGGCTACTGGTTTGAAGGAAACGCCTTCATGTCTCGCAGAACTTTAAGTTATGAAACAGGGTGGGATAAAACCATGGGATTACCGAGAGGGTATCAATGCCAAGAGGCTTACTCCGACTCTAGAAATATGAGGTAGCTCCCTGGGAAAACACCTTCGAGGGTTAAACTAGAGCATACGGGAAAAGCAGAAGCACAATTTCTCAAGGAATCTAACGTATACACATAACTTAACCATTTCAATACAAAAACCATTTATAGATATGTAAATACATGCATGCAACCATTAATTCCCAATTTAATGCATAGAGTATGAAAACACTTATCAAAACTAGATAACGTGAAGCGACTGCTAGAAGGGGTGCCCGTTTCCACCCAACCATAGGCTCAGTCACTCCTAATGGATTTACCACTAGCCACCCCCGAGTTAGACCACGATGCTTTGAGATTGAATCTCTTCTTCCGACACAGAAATAGATAGGGATGAAGGTTACTCTCCTTCTCCCACGGGATATTGGAAATGGTTTACACGATACCAAGCAAGGAGGACCGGCCTCATTTATCAGCATGTTTCATAACCTTCTTATCCATTTCCTGCAACCATAATTCTTATCGCTTCATTCTTCCTTGAACCGGGGAGCTTATATTCTCATCTCTGCACTCTTCGTAGGTATTTTTCCCTATCCACCACACCTTCCTTTCTTTTCGTCTCAACAATGTTGTGTGTGGCTCGAATTCCCAGTCCTTGGTCATGTCTGGAAGCCTTACATATGGGTGCTCCTCCCCATCCCCTCATTAACTCTTTAGGAGGTCTTCCCACCTACCAGCCTAACTGTAATTCATTTTTGGGTCAGAGAACTGTTTTGGCCCTGAGAAATTTAAATCCAGTAAGGTATTGGTTTGGTGAAGGTTAACACAACCATTCCTGGTCCCCTTAACCATATATTTTCATATCATTCATGGTCTTTCTTAGTACACCCCCCTTCCAGCAATCATGCAACACTTATCCATTTTTCTAGTAAATAACAGAATTTACATTCATTGACCTTTTATACAAAGGTCCATCAAATCAAACATTCACACATATTTAGTTTTCCATAGTCTCTTGGCCATTATAGTTATATTTAAAAACTAGGGGAAACAGGGTGTTACAATTCCCTTCCCCTTAAAGGAACATTGTCCTTGATGTTCTATCTGTCAACATGCTCTGTATATATAGAAGTGAACAAAAATGGATATCCCTGTCTCATGGCATCCTCCATTTCCCGCGTACCCTCATCTGGGCCAAAGTGTTTCCACTGCACCTTGACCTGTGCAATGGTTTGGTTCTTGAGTGGGGTTTCCTTCCTATCTAGTATGCATCGAGGTTATGGCAGTAATTATCCCTCCGACTCCACCTGGATCACAGACCAGTCAATTATGTGATTAGAATCATGTACATATTTCTTCAACAATGAAACATGGAAAACATTATGTGCCTTTATTTTGGGAGGGAGTGCTATCCTATAGGATACAAGTCCCACTCTATCTAAGACTTCAAAGGGTCCACAATACTGAGGTGTTAGCTTGGCACAAGCTCCCATTCCCAGGGTAATCTTCCCGGGCCTAACTCTGAGATAGACATGGTATCATGTATTGAACTCTCTGGAAGTTCTCTTTCTGTCAGCATAGCTCTTCTGTCTGTCCTGGAAATTTTAAGATTTTGTTTTATATGAATCACTTATTTTTTCCATTTCTTTCATCATGTCCGGTC